>KK121358.1:103686-118031 GCA_000611955.2 Stegodyphus mimosarum | reverse complement strand
TAGACCACTTTTGAATTATTTTTTTAATGCTTCGGTATCTTTTCTAAAGAGACGATACATAAATGTCTAAAGCAGATCTGGAAAGTTAATGCTCAGTTTCGGACTCTTTCAGGCTTTGGTTCAGTTGTATTAGTCCATGCCACCCATCATTCCTCCATTCCATCCTGATCCCATCATTCCTCCATTTTTCCATCCGGATCCCATCATGCCTGTATTTTTCCAACCAGGACTCATCATTCCTCCATTTTTCCAACCAGATCCCATCATTATGGCGTTTTTCCAGCCAGAGCCCATCATACCACCGCTAGACATGAAAACTGGAACAGGTATGTAAGCCTTCGTAGTACCACCCATTTTCATTTGCTGTTTCATATCTCCCAGAAGTTTTGCGATAATACCAGCAACTAGTAGTTCCATAACTCCGCTCATTCCTCCTCCTCCCATCATGCCTTTCTTGCCCTCAGAAATGGGCGAGAAAATCAGAGTGGTTATCAGTAGAATTACTGAAAGTGATGTAACACGGAGCCAGAAATTGTCCATTAATGAACCTAGGAAGGAAATATAACTATGATTTTTTACAATAAATAAATGCATTTTCATACAATAATTACGTGCTTTTAAATGTTTATTTACATTAAAAGCCACGAATTTTTAAATGATACATTTCCAAGTTAAGCTCATAAAATTACTTGAATGCCTGAATTTTTAAATGATAATAATTATAAAAATTATATGCGCATATAATTACTGCACAGTCAATCTTTCATAATTGAAAGAGAGAAAATGTTTTTATGAAATTGTATCATTCGAAAAGCAATTCGTATCGTTGCCATTCTAAAAAAGGAAACTTCGTTATGAAAATACAGAAAAGCAAACCGAGACATCTTATTTACACAAAAGAATTTTTTTTTATTTTTTCGCATAATGGAAATGTTTTATCTGCATGAAAATAGTAATATTCTTCTTTTATTATCTATTTAATTATTTTATTGAGAAAATTAAAAACCAATAACTTATATGATGAACTATTTTCAAATTTTAATAAAACACTCCTGTAAAAGATAAAATTTAAAATGTGCTCAGTTTACCCCACATAATAATTTTATTTAAAAGTGGCAAAACATTCTTGTTTATTACATATTTATTTAAAAGGCTAATTAAGGTTCTAAATAAAGTAAATAATGTAATTTTATTTCAAAAAAATTAACATAAAAATTCCAAATAAATTTATTTCAGAATATGATTACAAATTTATTATTAGCATCAGCGCATCAAGGAATGTTACTTATTTTTGCTATATCTTAAACCAGGATGCACAAATGGGTCGCTACTGAACTCCTGGTGCTCAATGAAATTTTATAAGGTGTAAATGTCAATCAGAGACAGACCTGGGAGTCGATAGCTGAATATGCATCGACATTCAATCAATATAATCAAGATAGATTTGATTACAAAGCATTTACTAATAAAATTAATAATTAGTTGTTTACTGATATAAAGCTATATCATGTGGCAAGAAAAAAATCTTGAAAAATAAAATAAATACTAAATTTTTCATACATTTTAAAATTAAGTATTATATTTTTGAATACATAAATTTTTTATGCCATAAGTGCAATATAAAAAAGGAACTATTAGAACCTTCGATTCCGTTTTTTTAAAATTTGCATATGTTTGTAAAATAAAAAAATAATTACAGAAAATTATTAAAGAATAAATCTAATAAATATGTTAAAAACGTATGTTCAAATTCTTAATCTAATTGTAATTTTAAAGTTTTTTGTGCGAAATCATTTGTATTATGATTATATCGTATTATAGAGAATATTGTAAGGAAGGAGGTTAATGAAAAAAACAGTTTTCTTAAAAGGGTTCGATACAAAAAATTTAAAATCCCTGTTTTAGACCCTTTGTAACGAAAATGATTACAGAATATAAAAGTGTATTTCTGTATTTGGTTTTGAATAGCGGTGCGATACATAAAGCAATCTTATAAAAATGTATTAAAATTTCCGACAAAATTAGCTGATTAGAGACGAGCAAACCTTTTTTTATGTGCTCTAGAAGGTAGAACGTTCTTGACCTGAGCTTTGAAAAGTCCTTAAGATGGAGTGACACCTAAGCATTTAGAGGCGATCCATGGGTGTCCCATTTGGAAGACCCCTGGGGAAATTGAACAAGGTCAGGTTATGAACGGAAAACCAGGCCGAACCAGCAGGACGACCAGGCAAAAGCTGGTAACCGTAAAAGCTAAAACGCATGGCAAAGTCAATCTCCCCGAACCGACCAAATAAGGCGAACCCCCCGATGTAAACCTTTATATTATCTACCATATAGCCATCATACAACCCGAGACAGACGCGACAGTAATGCTACGATCTTTACCGCTCCTGAACGGGTCACCGAATTACCGATGGTTCTAGTCATAGTGAAGACTGATTACGTACCTGAGGAGCAGAGTTCGTTTAAATGCAGGCCATAGCCAAAACGCTGAGGGTTGCTTCCAATCGACCCAAGGTGGAACCGCTCACTAACATTAACTTTGATGAAAGGGATCTGGAATGAGGCGCGAATGAAAATCCATCAACAAGGATTGAGCGGAAAGATGCGAACGAGCAGTTGGATAGGCAGAATCGATTCAGATTTCTTTCAGGTGAAGTTTTGAGATTCTCTGAAACTTCTTTTTCATATGGAACTAACAATAAAAGTCTAGAATCCCTTAAAAACGGAGTCATAATTACTGGTACGCTTCCAACAAGAGCGGTGAACTCTTAAAGAATTCCGCTCTTTTTTTGTGAATGGTTCGCGTCCACTCGCTCAGTAAAATGAATTAGTTGGTGAAAGAATAACGGATACCAATTTCTGGCACGTTTCCAGCAAGAGATTTTCATGAACTGTAAAAAAACTATCACTCTTACAGAATAAGTATATAAAATTTAAATGCGTTATTCATACTCTGTTTACCCGCGTGATTTCACTTATAAGAATTTCATTAGTTCTGTTCTTGTAGAACGCTATCTAAGGCATTTATAATCCAGGAACCGAAAAGTTCGAAAAGGCGCTATCAGGAAGAAAGTGTAGAAGTTTTTTTCACCGGTTCTGTATGTTTTTTGCGCTGCTGAATGAAGATTTTAGATTTTGCCACTTCGCCAGAAGCCAGCTTCATAACAAAAATCGAAAACAAACCTCAAAATTTTGGAACTTTTAAAAATTTTTCTCTTTTAATTTGAAAACTATGAAAATTACGAAGTACGACTCTATGCAAAATTATAGTTGACAACATTTCTTACAGAATGCATATATTCAGTTTAACGTCCGGAGAATCTGCGAGCTAGAGTGAGCTGAAAAAGGCCACTTTTCGACTTTCCTTGAAAAAGACCAACAGTGCCCTTCCAACCGTGCGGTGGTGCTATTAAACCACAGTACAATTAATTATTTTGTGAATGCCTGATATGCTTAGGTTACATTAATGGATTTAACAAACGTCAGTGAAGTACGTAGTCGGCGGACACACAATGTTATGCGAAATCGCTTTCCTTGTCACATCTGCAAATGATAAATAAAACTGTTATATATAAAACATTAGGCCATGTTCCATTATATGAAAAATAAAAATAATGAGAATCTATATAAAAATTGCATTTTTAATATGGTGGAAACCTTCAAGTTTATAATTTGAATTCCAAGTTTATAATTGAAAAGTTATAATTGAAATTCCAGACCTTGTGACCAAGCTTGTTCTCCTGGTTGACAAGTGTTATGCTTCCTTGGATTGTCTCTACAACTGGGCATTTAACTGTGTTAAGAGGGCCATTCGAGCTACACAGGTCTGGTTGCCCCTTTTGTATATCGTATGAGGAGAGTAAAAGAACAATTGTACAGAAATAAAAAATAGGCCTCTGCTACTGAACCTCTACTCCGTGAACTTATTCTCTGTTTACATAAACTTATTCACTGACCACTTTACAGTTTCTCCCGAGAGGGACTCGTCGATTTGAAAAGTGTATACAAAAGTCATCATAACTTGCATTCATTGAAGTTAAATGTGATTTGGATCGTAACCGACGAAAGAGACTCGTTGTTTCGTATTTACCAACACTCAGAATGCAGGGAAAATGAAAAAGGTGACTAATGGATCGATAATAACAATGGACTTTGAGCATCTTTTCATGTGGCACTGCAGTAGAACTACTGCTTATTTGAAAGAGTGCCTTTATGAAATCGTTTTTGTTAATTTTCAGATAAGAGACTAGGGAACACAAAAGAATTTCTCCTTTGGGTATGGAGTAAATATTGAATATCTTTGACTGACACAGGTAGGCCGTTTTCTAAATATGCTCCGACAGCTAGTGAAGGGGGAAAGAGAAAAATTTCTAAATCCAGTTTCAGTCGCTAAAAGTTTATCTTTGGAGTTTTTTTTTTAAAGACAGCAAATACATGTATTTGAGATTAATAGGACGTATTTGAGATTAATAGGACGATGAAGTGGGTTAATTATAACATTCATTTACCATAATTATATATTACTTTTCTGTATTAATTTCACTTATTTTACGAATATTCAATTTTGTAATAATTATTATTCAATTCCTTAAATATCAGGTTGGCAAGTAAGTAATTTCAGTTTTTTAGTGTGAAACAAAACTCAATTTTTTCCATGCAAAAAACTAACTTCAGTCAAATATTTTCCAATCTATTTGATGACTTTTTGATAATTTCATGACTCTACACTTGTAAAACTTCTGGTGTCTATTAGCAAAACCTTCAATACGGTGAGATTTGAGGTCATCGTTATTACTGAAATATTTACTATGAGAAGCTTTGTAAACCTCAAAATAAATGATAATCCGATGGCGTAGTGTCCAGGATATATAGAGGATGTGACATCATTTTCAAAACAAACCCGGATAATTTCGGTCGCGCTGCTAAAAATGTGTTCTAGTATTTTCATGGCAGAACACGATTCTTTTTGGCTATTTGCCTCTTTGGTTGTTTCCTCCAGTTATTGACAGTAAATATCTGAGCTGATCATCTGGTTGCTTGAAAGCAGCTCAAAATACATTAGACCTACATAATCCCACTAAATCGACAGCATAATCTTTTCTGATGCAATTTAGCTGTCGATAAGATTTGTTCTGATTCACCATGCTCGGACCATGATCTTTCCGATTAATGTTCTTGCAGTCAGTCCACTTTCCTTCACTAATGGCAATTCGTTTAAAAAGAAGCTCGAAAACATTACATTTGAAATGGGTATCTCAAATATTGATTCATTGTGTTAAGTGAATTTCTCTCAGTTTTTGCGGAACCCAAATATCGAGCTAAGGTATCTTATGCAATTTTCAATTGTTGTGTGTGATACATTTACCCTTTTTTCAATCTCTCGCACAGTTTTATCACGATTTGAGCCAAATATGACTTTAATTTAGTCGTCATCAACTTCAGAAAGTCAATCAAAACGTTCTTCATCTTACAAAAAAAAAAAAAAAAAAAAAAAAATCTCCGGAATGAAGGTCTTTAAACAGTCGACACCCTAAACTTTACATATCTCTTTGTGAGCCTCGGATATTTCTTGTCTTTAAGAATATAAAAAAGTAATTATGTCGAAAATGTTTATGTTTGCACCCCATGTTCAAACTGACCCTAAACTAATAATTATAAATAAAAATTCACAGAATTGGTTCCCGCTGAAACCTAAAAGTGTCATCTGCCAGATCTCAAAAGAATTTAATGTTAACATAAGAATAGCAAGAATAACATAACTCTCTCTATTTGAGCAAACCAAAATTACCTTCCAGCCAACAAAATATATTTAATATTTATTATAACAATATTACTATCAGAACACTCAAGATTTTTTTCATAATACTCGAAGCACAGTTTTACATCCATTTTCTTTTCTAATATTCAAAATTACGTCATTCATTTTTTTATTTTTACTTCATTCTTAAATTAATCAAAATTCGTATTCGCAAAAGAATTCCAAATTCAAACGTAGTTCAAATATTTTTACAACGTTCATAAATATGCTGATGAATTACATTACAATTTAGTAATATTTTCTTAATAAAATCTTAAAATTCTTTACTTAATGAATCCAAAATATTTATTTAAATTTAAATTTCTAAATTTTAATTTTTAATTATATTTTAATTTTTTTCATTTTCATGAAAGACTGCTACATTTTAATCTAGTATCGTAAGAAAAACAGTATTTTATTTTCACATTTCAAAACTGCAAATTTTAATTAATTAATTAATTACTTCATGTTAATAAAAATAGTATACATTATTAGTAAAATAGCATGAGATAGACTCACATAATTTGTAAATTCAAAATCCTTTAAAAGAAAGATGGAGCTATTACGTAGTCAGTTTTGAATAATATTTTCTTCTTTTCAAAACATAACAATCAAAATTACATATACCAAAAGTTAAACACACTCTAAGTGCGAAATATGTCAAATTACATTGATATTTTTCTTTCTATTTAAAGATTATAAATTATTTAAACATATACAAAAAATTTTAAGTTTTTACCATTTTATCGCTCATCTGTTCATAAAAATTATGCTAAGGAATCTTTACTAATAAGAAAGAATAAAATCTTTCAAATTAAGAGGAAGTTAAATTATATTGTCATGGCAGGAAAGGGAAAATTAGTGTATCTTTATCTTTTAGTTAGTTTTTAAAGCTCGAACAAAGGAAATAAAGCCAAAGGAATGGTAATGATGTATTTTTCTTTGTCGTAAAATCGGGTACTAAGTTTAAGTAATTTTTCAGACTGATCAATTATTCGGTTCGCTTAACCATATCGGTTTAATCATTGGATTTTACCATGCTTTTAAAGATATTAAAGGAAATACATTGTTACGAATTTTGTACATATGTAAATAATTTTAAGGAAATTAAATGCGGAATTTTATTATTTTTTGTATAATATGACATGAAATGCTTGAATGTGACGAATCTGTAAAAAAATTACAGGGGCAAGTCTGTCTAACACCGAAGTAAATGACAATCTCGCTAAATTTGCGAGATATCGCCAAGTTGGCGACTGTTCTAGCGATTAATTATTTTCACCAAATTTGGCGGAAAATCTCCAAAAGTTGCCGGAAACCTGGCGACCATTTCAAGAAATTAGGTCCGGTCCATGTATAACTGTAATTAATCTATATATATATATTGTTTCACAAAAAATAGCAAAGTTAAATTAAACTTAAAAAATTCTCTTGCGCCATTGCTGCAAAGAATGAAATGTGAATTTAACAAATATTCTCTATTTGTAAAAAGCAAATATAAATTTAAAATTAATTATAATTGCAAAAATAAAATTAATTATTGCTGTAAACCAATTTACAATATCATTTAAATTCTAAGAGCATAGTTAAATTAAGTTTACGTATTTAAAACCATGAGAAAAATAAATAAATAAATAAACATAATCCTAAAAATTGATAAGTTGCCTGTAAATATAACTCTACAATTATTCAATTTATGTTTCGTCATCCAAATAGGCAAGGGTAAAAATTCAAAACCAAAAGTAAAATCAAATGTTGTGAAATACTCAAAAAGAAATTAAAATGAAGTTAAACTAGTTAGAATTTTGAGAAATTAAGCAAGAAAAAAGACTAGGAATACTGATTAAAGGTCAATAAATAGAAAACCAAGTTATTTAAAAGAAAACAAAAGTAATTTAGAAACTCTTTATTTTTAAGTAAACAAAAATAATTTAGAAACTCTTTCCTATTGAAAACTTCCCTTACACGTATTATGCATGTAAACCTAATAACTATAAACCTAAAAACTATACACAATATATCAAAATATAAAAATAATACTAAAAAGCCAGTAAATTGCAAGTTCTAATTTAACTTACCTAGAACTACACATCTGAATTCCTGCGAGTGGACTAGTATTTGCTAAACTAAGTGAGGTTGAGTAGTCTGTTCCTGCTAAATGTAAAAATAGAGGGAGCTAATAATGTAAAGTTGAGCGTAAAGCTGCTACCTGCTACAGTATTGTGAAAACCTGTTCTGTGAACTTTAAGTAATGTAAAATTCCGTTTTGTGTGCAAAAATGTTGCTGACTAGAGGCATTGTAAAAATGTGTAAAATGGTAAAAAAAATTGTAAACTTCTGTTTGCGAAAATACATGTTGCAAACTGTTAAGGATGTAAACATGTTTTAGAAAAGTTTTTTTGAAGTAAAATTAACAATTCTAAAAAACATTTTAATAAAAAAGTAATTTTAATTAAAATTTAATTTTAAATTAAAAACTAAGAAAAATTTTAATACATTTAATCTTTTTGCAGTCTCGCACAGTTTTATGATGTTTCGGGCCAATTCTGACTTTAATTTAGTCATCATCAACTTCAGAAAGTCAATCAAAACGTTGTTCATCTTCAAATAAAAATCTCCAGAATGAAGTTCTTTAAACAGTCGACACTATAACCTTCCCATATCTCTTTTGTGAGCATCGGATACTTCTTGTCTTTATGAATATAAAAAAGTAAATTATGTCGAAAATGTTTATGTTTGCACCTGAAGTTGTACAAGGAAAACTGAAGTTGTACAAGTTCAGTCAAAAATTTAACAAAATACTGGTCAAAGTTAAGGAAAAATATGAAAAATAGATAAAAATCTTAAGTCAATTCGGGCTATAATTGACACTTTTGAAAAGAGTAGGCTCTTCATTAGTAAAAGGAAAAAATCCAGTATAGATAAAAATTTATGCAATTTAAGTAATAAATATTTACAAGAATAATCCCTTAACTCTTTAAAATCCTCCATTACCCTCCAGTTAAGGTGTAAGGTAATATTATCATAACATAAAAAGTCAAAAAATAAAAAAAAAAGTTAATGCCTGCCTTTTTAATCTAGAAATTAATAAATTGTGTTGGGACTTAGTTATTAACTTGAACATTAATTAGTTTTATTATTTCTTCCTTTAAATCTTCTGTTTCAGTACATATATTTTTCATTCTAATTATTTGGCTATATATTACTTTTTTAGAGACATTAGAGTTCTAATTAATCAGTTTAATAGTTTCAAACTGGAATGTCCTCCTTTTATCATACAATTTAATTTTGCTGTGTTTTATTATGATCGAGTCAAGGTTTCATTATGATTTTGATTCGTATCAGTTCTATTAAGTGTTAAACTATCTGGATAAATTTTTAATTGTTCAAAAGCAAAATTATTATTGAAAGTTGTAATATCATCAATTTATCTAACTGTTTTTGCAAATAACTTTAATTCATTCTTATTCAAACTCATTTGGAATTTATATTCATTAGCAAAAAGAAATAGGTTACATATTTGTGTAGAACTGTTTGCTCCTATTGGAATTCCTTTCACCTGTTGAGAGATCTTATTATTTAATTTAATGTAGTTATTAAATAATGCGCAATGCAAGTAAATTTTCCATCTTTCAATTCAAAGAATGCTTAGTATGTCAGGAAAAAGCTGTGGGAGTTGCATTAAACTGGTATAAATTTCGTCTAATGGTAGAGAAGTATAAAGGTTTTCAAAGTCATAGCAGTAAATGTTCTAAAATCTCTAAACTTTTCAATTTGTTGATAATTGGAGCGTTGTTATAAATAATCCAACAATAGTTGTGCTGCTTGTTAACAAGTTGATGAATTAAAATACAAACTTTTTTAAGTTTAATTGCAAATATGTAATCCAAATTCTTTTTATAATTGTTTGTACCATTCCTGAATTGCTTAGCTCAGCGTGGGTTCGGAGTATTCAGATGTCTCCGTGTTAACTTCGCTCTTTAGATGAGCTTTGCATTGCGTTGTGTTTAAAGTTCTTAGTAGCTACTGATCGTGCTCTGCGATGCAGAGAAGAGCTGTACGAGTACGTTTGTGAAAATGTTAAAGTGTTTCTTTTAGTAAAATAAATTTTAACAAGTTAATGTTGGTTCTGCGTGCATTGAATCCATTACAAAATTGTACTTCAGCGGCAATATAAAGAATTAAAAATACAAAAATTGGAATTGCTGACTTTTATTATTTTTGTTAAGGTCCTTTGTTATTTATTGATTTTAGTATAGAGGCAGTATTAAAAATCCTATTTTAAAATAATAATGCTGAGTAATATCTATGAATGCTGATTTATTGGAAGACTTACTTCTTAAAAATAAATCTTCGATGAAATGATGCATTGAAATGTAAGAGATGAAAACAGTAATTAAATAAGAATATTTAAGTATTTATTTATCTGAAATCTTTTCCTATTATTAAATTACCTAGTTAGGAAAAATTTCAGGTGTTAGTCATAAGGATACGGGATGTACTGAAATGAAAAAAGAAGTAACAGAAAATTTAATTTCTTAGTAAAAGACCGGGTCTTTTACTACGACGGCAAAGCACGTATTTTAGAACGCACGAATAGCTGAAAGTTTCATTTTATTCCATGACTTATTGGTGGCAAATTAAATTAGAAGATTTCTGGTTTTTTAAAGTATTAAAATTGGCTTTAGTACACGAGAATAACAATTTACTGTTTTCAATCTGTACCACAAATGTATTTTGATTGTTACACTTGTTTAACTATTTAGTGTTTGCACGAACACTGAGTCAGATGCCAGTGTATTATTCAGAACTTGTGTGAACTATAAGTACTTAAAATATTAATGAAAAATTGAAGTATAAGTGCTTTCATGTACAAAATTTATAACGTAAGACTATTTTAAAGGCTATTAAAGGCTAAAATTATAAATTGCAAGAATGCTATAAGAGTTTGCAGCTGAATTATCCTACATGACTGAACAGCTGCAAATAAAAATTTCTAACTTGCTATTAATTAATTATGTATTTTTAGAAAAATATCTTTTTATTGTATGATGGTATAAAAACAATAACCAAAAAAAAATCTGAAAGGTTTCAGATTTTACGTTGCGCCCAAAGGGACTTTTTTAGCGTTTTGTGGGTTTTATTAACTATCATATTTTTCGCAATTGAACCATAAAATTCAATTCAATAATATCGGAAAACAATTTTAAAATGAGCATATCTTTAGAATTTCCGATACACAGTCTCACGAGCTGGAGATAAAAATGTTTTTTTTTTGTACACTTTTGCCATTACTCGCTTTGAAATCGTTGAGTTTCTTAATCAAAAATTCGTTAAAGTGTTACAAAATATGAAATCGATAATAAAACAAATTCCAAATTAGGGTTTCTAGACGCCCATATTCGGTGGAGAGTTTCGTTATTCAAAATTTGATGGCTCTAGGTACCGTTGTTTTATTGCAATGCGAGAAACATACATATATTTATGCAGATTCTACATTATTTAATTTCTTTAAATATAACACAGGGCTCTAATATTTGGTGACAAGAATTTGAAAAGTGAACCGACATTTATAGTAAACCAACGCGAAAGGTCAAAACGAAATTAATAGCCTCTCTGGGTCAACGCCCTTTGGGCTAATTATATATTCTTTTAAAAAATGTTGTATTTAATGTGATATTTTGTTATTTTATATTCACATATGTGTGTGAAAAAAAGTGCAGTAAAAACCATTGAAGATAAAGTTTTGCTTTAGCAAATCCATCTCATAGGCAGACGTTCCAATTTTGGATTATATTAAATATCCATGTTCGACTCTTTATTTATCTCTTGAAAGTGCAATGGGATCCTTTTAATGTATCTTAAGAAAAGGGGAAGTTCTAAAAACTTAAAAACATAAGCCTGAGATCTAAATAACTCAGAGATATTAAAAATTCACTCAAGTTATTTTATCAGTCTAACATCACTTTAAGTATCAGAATAAATCTGGAGAGCAACTGTAAAATGGTTCTGCTTTTTCAACAATTAGTTGTTCTACATTGTACTGCTTGTATGTAAGCTCAGAATCAAAGTCTTCCAGACCCTACTAGACCGACAAAGGTATTATCGCTTTAGTCTGAAGGAAATCATAAAGTCTGAAGACACATAATATAAGCTTTTTATTTAACTCTTTAAATTCACAAGAGACAACACTTTTGCTACAGAATCTAACTCTGCTGCTTACGAATATTTAAAATAACATAAGACTGAAGTTTAAATTCAAATAATGCAGTGGGGACTACACAGACAATATCGATTACTTGGGTTGGTTAAAAAAATTAACGTTGTGTGTTTGAAGTTGCTTAGCAAAATGGCTATAGTCGGAATAACTTGGGCAGTGTTGTAGATAGTATGCAAGTGCAATTTGAGGCTGCCAAAACTTTAATTCTAAAACATTCAAGTCCTAGACTTAAATGCACAACACATATTTTGCAATCTGGTGACGAAGGACATTAAAGAAAGTTAAAGAAAACCTTTAAATCATAATAGTTGGTTAATTAATATAAAATCCCACTGTCCTATTTTTAAAAAGCCATTGTTTAATTGCAGGTTCCTTTCCTTTTATTTTTGGAAAAAACGCTCTCAAAATTTTTCTAATTCCCATAGGTCAGAACAAGTTCACATTGTCTTAGTGTCAAGGAGTCACACGCCCCTGTCGTTGGCGAGATCCTTGCGGCTCAATCGGGGGCGACAGATCTAAGAGCCTCCCACCTTCATAATATCAACCTCTCAACAGGATACTTGGCTCGCCGCATATTTAGAGTGTCTCCATGCCGTACCAACACTATTACATTGACAAACATCCATGTTTTCTCCAAGATTCGAACCCATGCCCTTCGGTACGGCAATCAGAGTAGCTAATTACTATCAGGTTCGGGGGCTAATATAAATCTGCCCTATGTTCTACACAGTTTAGCGTTTATTACAGAGAAATTCATATATTGTATTAGATTACCATATTACTTTGTAGCATATAAAAAAGAATCGTGACAACCGTTATAGTATACAGTAATATCAATCAATAATACTGTAATATATGGTCAATAACAGCTATAATGCATGTAAAGTATAGTGTGATATAGTAATGAGCCTAAAAGTGCATAAACATAACATAGCAAAACTCTAATATCTTTGTAGCAAGACACTATGTTTTGTAGCAAAACCCTAAGTGAAGCAGAGTTTAAGAATTTCTGCATGGGATGATTACGCCTATTGTAAATTTCAGGATTGCAAATAATCTGTCAATAAAAAACGTAAGAAAGCTCTTAAAATATCTTGGAGCGCCATCTGAGATTAATAAATTATATTTACTTAATAACGTCAGAAAGTTTTGGTTTAGTTTAATTACGGAAAAGCATTCCAGGATTATATGCCTAAGGGTAAAGATGCATTCGTGGAGGGGAAAACAACGGAAACGTCCAGGCAGCTAAGTAGGGAGTCGAACTTCGGACTAAACTACTAGTGTTCAGCGACTTTACCACTCGACCATTGGTGGACAAATTTTTATTTTTAATGTTTATCTCAGATACATTTTAGTACATAAAAAACAATTTAGTAAATGAATGAAATAGAAATAAAAAATATTTAGAAATAATTTAATAATTATTTGATAACAATGCAGAGTTTTTTCTTAAATCATAGAGAATATTTGTTAGGAGTCGATAAGTTCAAAATGGTTCATATACTGTTTCTTAAATGTCTTTTTCCCTCGCGAAACGTGATAAATACGTTTTAATATATTTCATACGTTTGATACGATTTATCATACCTTTGATATAAACTAATGCTAATAGCTTAAAGGATTGCAATGAGTTAACTCTTGCTGATGTATTGGATAGCACATAAAAGCTGACATAATAACTGAATTTATCTTTTTTAGAAAAAAAAAATATCTTTACCTGGCTTGTTCTTCTATGTTGAGTAAAGGTTAAAAAATTCAGTGCTGGAAGACTTTTATAGGCAACGTGACGCTATATATAGCTGACACACCAATCTACAGAACAAGCGCTCTCCTTCACCTCTATATTTATGTTTGAATTGTTTTTGGATTTCCCTTTCGTGTTCTGGAACATGACAGAAGAGTGAAAGAACAGATTTGTATCCTCTTTTCTCTTATCCTTTGCAAGAATATGACAAGGGATTAAAAAAAGTCTATTTTGGACATTAACCTACGTCTCTTTCTTGAACTGAAAATTACAATTTTCAGAAAAAAAAACATTGATATTTAGTTTTTAATTCTCTACATGGAAAAGGTGTTAACTCAGTAAACCCAGGAAAGTGATAAAGCCGTTTAATTATTAAGTAATTAAATTATTGGTCGTGCACATTTTAACTCTGAAATATGCATTTAGATATCAGAAGCTTTTAGTTGTACATGAGTTGTTATAAAAATAATTCATGACGGATTAGAACAATTTATTTCTTTTAAATGAAGCAATATTTTAATAGAAATATAATTCAAAGGCTAATATCATAGAAAATATTTCCAAATGACTAGATGATACTT
>KK121358.1:65971-85684 GCA_000611955.2 Stegodyphus mimosarum | reverse complement strand
TTATTATGTTAAACTACAAAATTTTATCTTGATAAATGACTCTTGGAGATATTTAATGTAGAATATAAATTGCATTTGTATGTAAGGGTAGTCTGGCCAGGTCTCCCATAAATTTATCCTAGATAATTAATAAATGAGTTTGATTATATGTTATTACTTGCATTTGTTTTTTCTGTGTGTATGTAGTTGGTCTGTTCAGTCACTCCATTTGTTTGAGCCGGGAGGCTTTTAAGAAACATGGAGATTTTTTTGCTTGGGGTTATTGAAAAATGTTTATGCATTTTAGGGTACTCACAACGCGCCCTGTTTTAGCAAATATGTACTAACCTCTTTTTTAATGATACTTTGAATATGTTTTAAGATAGAATTTAAAATGACTTTTAGGTGCCAGGAAAGTTAAAACTAGTGCTTGAATTTTAGAAATGGAACTGATTGATTGGTGTCTGAATATTTCTTCTCTGGTGCTTATGAGGTTTTGCTATGTAATGAATATGGATTATTCGTGAGTTTATTTTAAAATGAGTGAATTATAGAAATGCTTGGTTGAGATTTAGTATTTAGTTTTACCGAGTTCCGGAGAAGATTTATTCCAGCTTCCTTTTCAGGTTAAGTTTATTAAGAAGAATTTGCTTTGCCTTGCTATGTGTGAATTAATTACTTTAAGAAAAGTTATATTTAATATTATTTTGAGTCAGATCAACCAATTAGTTCCTTCCTCTATTTTCTAACAAGTTCATCTTAGTAGGTTTTATTTTAAGTTTAGGTTGTCCGGAACCTAGAGAGAGTGAGTATGAGTTTAAATTTTAAAAGTTAAAACCCCTTAAGGTTTAAAGTTTTTTTCTCTATTTAACAAGAGTGACAGCTCGGAATTTGGGTTCATTCGGTTTGTGGGGCATGCGAACTTTGTCTATATAATTGTCTCATGCAATCCTGAAACTCCTTCCAATGTAATATCAGCCTAGTGAAGTGTTTTATTGATCGAATTGTTGAATCGAGAAATTATAAAATGTTTAAGTATTTCAAATTAGGTTGCATATGTATTATATATATATATATATATATTAATTTGCATACACATTGTTTATGTATTTAGGATTTCATTTGTAGTTTTGTGGTTCATTTGAGAGGTTTAAATAACCTTAAAAAGGGCATCAAAATTTTAAAACTTTTTGCTGGCCGGCAGAATGTCCCACGAACCAGTATTGGGGAAACACTGACATGCAGCGTAGAAAAAAGGTCCTACAGAATGGCCAGTTTGAATTTGGATCATGTAACATAATAACGGGAAGAATTTTCAATGCGAGAACGTATAATAATGAATACCTCATTATTAATACTTCAAAATTACTTATATGTGCGATCCTACCATACACACAATCCTTCTATTTTATTATTGCATTATCTTTTTCATCACTGAGAAATTATTGAAATATTTCCTTATCATAAGAAAGTTATAAGCATCGTTTGTGTGAGGGCAAGTCCTCGCATTTTCACTCAGAATACCCTTTTGACTGTGGCAATAGACGTCGAATAAAAAGACTATAAATAGACAGGTTTTGAAGTTTCTTCTCTCCTTTAAATGGCAAATTATGATTCCACAATTGGAACAGCCATTCAAAAGACCTCGCACAATTTTTCATAATCAAGCTTACTAATCTGTCCCATGAATCCACTGCTTCAAGTTTTTCAACAATGAAGTTGAAGACTTTACAAATCCTAGCAAAGCAGGAAAAAGACTTTAAATATACTACCACATTGTATATATCCTGAAAATATATTTATTTTCCTTAATTTTATATTGTCTGTATCTCTCATTTGTAAGTTTTATCAATCAGTTTGTTTATATTTTTTCATAGTATGTATCCTCCTATGCTACCGCACTTACTTTGTAACTTCCACGTCAACAGTTCATCTTCCCTGATTCGCTTTGTATGTCTCCATAGAAATTTGACTTTTTTCAGCCTGCATCATTTAAGTTACTCACCAGCTCGAATCAGCCCTTTCCACCATCGTTTAACGGCAGCGTATCTTAGTGCTTATTCTCCATACCTCGCCCGCCACTTGCCTACGAGCAAATCCAATGACAGGTTAAAGCCCACAGTTGCTAAATTGCTTATGTGGCCCCCTCGATCCATAATCCACGATATCTTCGCTCGTACGTGGGAATGAAGGCTGTAAGACACGATTCGGCGATGTAATTCTCTTCAGCAGGTCCTCGTGCTTCATCATATAACATCTTGCTTTCATACCTGTGAACGAGATCGACCAAGTAGTTCATTTTGCTGAAAAATAGCGAACATTTTTTCTTCCCGCCAAGTTCTATAGTATCTTGCAATATCTTGCAAGCAAGACATCGAAATTTAATTAGTGACTTTTGCGATGTTTCAAAGATTTCACTTCTTTCGATACCCTGTTGTTCTACGACACACTCGCGAATGTCATTATGTGACTGGTGTTATCTAAGTTTCTTGCGACCAAATGTTTATCCAGATTTATACTATAACATTAATACTATGAATAAATACGTGTGTCACAGATGAAGATATCATGCGCTCTTGTTTGGTACTATACATGAGTAAGTCAACATTTATCTTTTATCAAATGTTAGCTTATACTTTTCTTCTATTCGGGTAATTGCTGGTCTTAAAGCAAACATGATTTTTCTTATTTTCGCAATATTCAAATATCAGTTGAATGGATTGCTTTTAGAAATGTTTTATTTCTGTTGCATTTCTTAGATTCACTAGCTATTTAATTGTCCAAAAGCGTCCATTTCAAATAATTCTGTGAATAGTTTACAGCTTAAGATACGTTAACTGTTTTGTTAAATACACCGTTTATTTTCGAAAAATATTGCAACCGGATGAAACTTAAAAGTTTTTTACCCGCATATGTATTATACATGTGGTTTGTAGCTTTTTGTAACAACAACCATATTAAATTTATCATTTTTAGTCTGTAGTATACTATGCGTATTTCAGATTTAATATGTCCTTTTTTCTATAGATACAAATTTTGTAATACTTTAAACAGTGTTATTCTAAATTATGTAAATATTTGTGGGTATTTATTTAAAATTTAGTTTTTATGTATTATTAATTGGTTGTGTGCTTATTTGTTTTTGTTATTATTGTTTATTTTATTTAATTTTTTATGTGTTGCCACTTGTTATATACATATAAGACTTTTAATTTAAATTATGTGTGAAGAGAAAGTTGGATTAGTAAAGCTGTTTAAAGTCTCGGGGAATTAATTGGAACGAAACATGTTTTTTGTCACTCATTAATCAACTTGGTTTAAGGCTTCAAAACACTTTTCCCTTCACAAGTTCTGTTTGAAGCGTTAAACAAAAGAGATTAATTTTTTTTTATATTTTTGGTTTTAATATGTATAAAGTTTCGGTTTTTTTATTTTTTTCACTCTTTGAAAAGAACATTTTTTATTGCATTTTGTAATCTTCTTTAATTTGCTTTTTTCTGGGTTATTTTGCTATATGGAGAAAAAAGGCTTAACCTTCAAATATTTAATACGGGATTTTCCTTTTCGTTACGATTTTCGAGATTTTGATATATATATATATATATACGTGTGTGGGTGTGTGTTTGGCCAAGTAGAACCGGAGATATGGACTGAAAAATTTCCCATTGCGCAGACTTCAGAAAATTTCTGTGAGCCATATAGCATGTCATTATACGTTATTTTTCTATATATAGAAATAGCATGTGTTATACAGAGCATCTGCAAAGGCCATGAACAAGTTTAACAGACTTTTATTTGAATGGAGCAAGTTATACCTTTGGTATTCTTCACACATTCTCAAGCAAGGTTCACAAATTTTGTGACAAGTCACACCAGTTACTGAGCCTGGCCATGTTGACCATTGCTTGCTGTGGTTGACGTGCCTCCTACTATGGGCAAATACAATTAATCAATATATAGAGGTAAACTGTGGCTGTTAATTGTTGGTGTCCGGCGGAAACTTAGATGCAAATTAATCGGGGACGAAAACGTCGAGGAGAAACTTGTCATACAACGTCATGGTAATAAAGAAAGCAAGGAGAAAACATCGCATTTCTAAAAGATCATGATACAAAACTTCGTTATCGGAAATAACGTGGCTTAAAACTTCGCAGTTTAAAAACATTGTCATCGAAAGCATCGTGGTAAAAAAGTAATTAAAAATCATCTCATGACGATTTTTCAGTTTTTAAAAATTGGCATTTTAACATAATGATTTGCGAACGCAAGCATTCAAAAACTGAAAATATGTAGAAAAGTAATGATAGAAGTAGAAGTTACCGGAATTTTAAAATTATATAGTTAGCTAATAAAGGTCATTAATTAATTAAACTGTTTTAAAAAGTATTATTAGTTATTTTTCGTGCAAAATATAGTCTAAAACAAACCAGAAAATAAAGATGACTAACTGCATGCGGTTACCTGTATTAAAATTGCTTAATTAATTATCAAATTAACCAATTGTGTTAATTGCTATAAGTAGCATTAATTTTCCTCTCATTCTAGTTTTATGAATGCTTAACGTTCTGTATTAATTTTTTCAGAAAAAGTTAATTAGTTAATCATAATTAGTTAATTCAAAAGTATAAAAGTAAAAATACGTAGTTCTCATTACTTCTTTCGCTCTCAAATCATTATGCGAATATGCATTTACAACTTTCAAATAATAAAAGCGTGGACGCTTAAAAATCAAAATCTAATAATTGAATTCCATTATCAAATTCATAGGCAATTATTTTTCAAGCCTGGAAAACGCATGTCTGCGATGTTATCGCATGCATTAATTTATAGGCACTCCATTTTTTACAACGATATGTTTGTCGACGATATTTTTAAACCGCGATGTTCTTTTTCGCAAGTTTTTGAGTTGCATTCTTTCCTTCCACGATGTTTTGTCCGATGACGTATTCATCTTGCGTTGTTTTCTCCGCGACGTTTTCATCCGCAATGTTTTTGCTGAGATGTGTTCGCTTGTTACCTTATATTTTCATTCATGAAAGAAAATGTCTCAAGTTTTTCAGTTCCCTTGTTTTCGGGTCCCCAAATTCTCAGATTATGTATATATTAAACCAAAAGAAACTATTAGGAAAAAACCTTGATATACGTGTAATAAAAGCATAAAAAGTTTCCGCACTTCTTCTAACAGTTTTCCCACAATAATAGGACAACACTTTTCAGGTCCTTTATATTATATCATCACATTAATAACTATGTGAATGATAGTATATCATGCAGAATAATTTGTAAAGCATTCTATGATTCTGAATGTTAATTTCACAATAACAATGCCACCCGGGATAGTAGTTAGCGACTCTGACTGCGGGACTGAAAGGCTCGAGTTCGAATCCCGAAGAAGGTATGAATATTTTTAAATATATAGTGCCTTTGCGGCATGGGGACTCTTTCAATTGCTCTGATACTCACTGCTCTGACTTGATCTGATATCAAACAAGCCAGCTTAGTCACAACAACAATAATTATAGCAAGCATAGCAAAACGGTTTATAGCAGTGCATAGATAACCTCTCAAATTTTGCATTAGGAATGATTTTGGAAACGTAGGTGCAGATTTAAATGCTAGGCCGCAATATAACATAAACCTGCTATTAACTTGTGAACACAAATTAAACAAGCTTTTATTTAGAAATTCCTAAAATTTTAATGAACTTATTTATTCATAAAATATTTAATGAATTAAAAGGAAATGGAATCAATTCTCTTTGGGTACCTGAAAGGCAGAAGTTTAATCAAATCTACTGTAATAATGTCTGGAATGTTTTTCTCGACAGCGTAGAAAGAAAACGACCACATTTGGTCATAACTAATCGTTTTTTCATCATGAAAAGCGCTTACTCATAGTATTTGACTATCGAGTCTTGGTGGGATAAACGAAGTTCTCATAGTATTCACCCAGTTATGGTGACTTCATATGATATTTTCTGATACCGGAAACTGTGTATACATTGAACAAGTATGTGGTCACTTATAAATGAAACCAAGGTTCAATCTGTTGATGCAGTGAACAAAAAATCAGTTGAAAACTAACGAAAAATTACTTGAAACACTGCTTGAAGTAGTCGAAGAATCACATGGAACAGTGTAAGAATCTTGAAGGGGATTATATTGAAAGATTTTTTTTGTTTTAGTTAATTTAACTGGGGCAAAGCACTCGAAGGCTATCTTCCTAAAGAGTTCAACTACTTTACCGCTCGCCCGCTGGTGGCAATGTTAAAAAGAACAGTGTTTCTATTGTACAATTTTTGTCAAGAAAAACATATAATAACAGTAATCCGCTGTTTTCTAACCACACCTCGTATAAAATTTTGAGATATTCTTTACGTATTTATATGCGCCTATTTTCTGAGTTTTCGATAATTTTTTTAACTGCGAAGAGTATTAAGAATGCTGTTTGCTGCAGCTATTTACTGCTGCTTTACATACCCCAAGCTATTAACTGCATCTGCATATCGATCTTCAAATTTTATTGGTAATTTTTTGATACCATTTCTTACTATTAATGCCTTTAAAAAATTTGAATGAGAAAATTTATGTGCAATTCTAATTGGTCAAAGGACATACATTTATTTATACATATTAGTAAATATTAGCCCAAACATGTACCAGCACGGTTTTGGACACTGTTTTGAACTCTAAAATGAATTTCGGTGCAAAAGAGTGGTAACGATAGTCTCAAAACTGATGTATTTCTTGAAGGAATTTCACTATCAGACTGGCAGCTAGAATGTCGATGATGCGATGCTTGTCATGACCTTTCTCTTTGCGATCACGGGTACGAGCAGACACTAAAATCTTTTCTTCTTTGATGAGGACACAGCACAGAAATAACACGGCGAAGGCC
Organism: Stegodyphus mimosarum; assembly: GCA_000611955.2. Lineage (NCBI taxonomy): Eukaryota > Metazoa > Arthropoda > Arachnida > Araneae > Eresidae > Stegodyphus > Stegodyphus mimosarum. The sequence continues at coordinate 78,808 of KK121358.1, read as the reverse complement.
ACGACGAGAAACGTTCGACTTCTTACCATTATTGGAAAAATTACCTGAAATAGAAATAAGTTATTTACTTATTGTTAATATTTTATGAAAAATTTTCTGAAAAAATTAATTCGTAATTAATAAGCAATTAAAAATAGCTTTTAAATAATAGTTAAAAGCAATGAAAATTAACCAATGATTTCCAAAATTTTGCTACCTGTGAGGCTAATTAAATAAAAGCAAATCCGAGAGAAGAAATTGGTAGCACATTCTTTTCATATGGAAAAGAAAATATCCTTATTATAAACTTGAATTAGATTGGATTATTTAATTTAGGCTGTAAGGATTTTAAGTTAATTAACCAGTTATTAAGATTTAAAACTTTACTGTAACTTCTTTTTTTCCGTAGTCTGCATCAGAATGCAAATTAGTTGTTAGATTATTTAAGTCGAGGCTTTGAATCTTATAGTTTACGCCCTGTCACAAACTCTGCCATAGATTAGTCTGGCTTTAGCCATTTTGCTAGCTGCGATTTAAAATGCGCCGTTAAAATAATTGATTAGGTAACCCATTTTGTGTACTCGCGACTACATTACTTTAAATTCCAACTTATGTTAATTTAAATATCGTAGGTGGCCGAGTTCTGTTTGCACGCAAAAGGAGTGCCCTTCCGTTAAATTTTAATTAATTAATTTATTTTTTGAATAATTCTGACTAGTGCGTTAGTTCGCTTGTCAGTCTAGTAGAGTCTAAAATACAGTGATTTATGATTCTACACAGCGTTGATTATCTTCCTAAGTCTCACATAAGTTTTGATTGAAACAGCCCCATTTCGTCAGTAGGTGTACAGTTCTCCAGCACTTAAGGGACCAGCAATTAATCAATTATAAAAGCCACCGAAGGGCCTCCACAACTTAACATTACTGGCAAAACAATTTGTCTAAAATTCAAGTATACAGCCATTATGCTTTCCCAGCGGATACAGTCTTTTGCTACAATATAGCCTGCAGGGATGGTATTTCAGGTAAAACAATATAGAATTAAAACCAGTTATCACTTATTTGTTCAAATACATTTGCATAAAAATAGTCAGTACAAAGCAGTCAAGCCAGTTAGGACAAAGAAGATAGATCTACACAGGAAATGGATATATGAAGCATTTACATATGCATAATGAGTAATAAAATATATAAATTTACTTCGCGAATTTTACTTCGATACGTTAATCCTTTACTTAAATTATTACAATAAACTAATTATCATTTACTTAAATGATTATAATAAACTAATTATCCTTTACTTAAATTATTATTATAATAATCTTAAATTATTATAATAAACCAAAATTTTGATAACCATTTGTAATGAGTAAAGGTTTCGCGGCCCAAGCGAATAAACCCACTGAGCACTAACTGTTCGACCCTCTTCAAATCTTAAGGAATGAGTGGTTTACAGCCATACTTTCTCGTTTCTGCACAAACTAAACATGGATACAAGCTAGATTTCCCTAGCTTATAGTGTCTTCTTCAATTGACAAAATCAAATAGAAAATTTATTCAACTATTAGACTATTTAAATAAGTTTTCATTTTGGTTCAGTTATTTAATATTTAAAAGGAGAAGGAAAAATCAGTTTCTTGTATTTTATACAATTTTCATCTCATTTTATTACTTGACATATATATTAATGCGTCAGATTTACATATGGAATCAAATGATAAATTATTACATGGTTATGACAATAATATTATCTTGAAACAAATAAATATGTATTTTTTTCATGTTACTTGAATTAAATTTAATATTGAAACAAACAAAAAAGTTAAACAAAACCTTGGAATCAATTTTTTCAACACTGCATAAAGCAGCAGTAATAGTACTATGATTAACCTTCCTCGACTCTAATAATACCTTGTAAGGTTTATCCTAAGTTTATTAACAGTTATTTTAAGTTTTGTATCTTTCCTATCTTATTATAATTTCAGCTTATAATTTCCTGCCAGAATGTAATTTCAGAAACGCAGTTAATGCAAATGAGAAAGAGTACTATTTAAGTCCATACTTCATCGACTTCGGGAAAGAGAGAGTCTAATTCCCTCCCTGACTAGCTCGCGTTTGCCTTTGGCTAATTTCTCTCTTAGTTACTACGCTCGGCTATACCTTAGGCTTGCTTGGCTTCGGCGATTTAATTAATACTTAGGGGCCAACTAGTTAGATTTCTGATAGCTTCGGCTATACCTTTCAAATAGCTTAGCTAAGCTAGTTTAGTTTAAATTATTATTATTTTAAGTTCAAGCCCGAGTGGAGGCTTTTTGTAAAGTTCCAAGTAGGATCTAATTGTAAATATACTGAAAAATAAAGGGTTGTAAACCCTCTTTAAGTCTTACGTGCTTTGTTCACACACTTAAGCTATTATTCGCTTGTTAGCGTTCGTGGGGTTCTAAGCTAGAGCCTTAGAATTGAAGTAATAAAACCCCACAACTTTTCTTAATAGTATGATTAACCTTTCTCGAATCCCGATTAACGGGCCGGCTGCATGGGTGTTTCCATAGTTTCCAAATCTGTAACCGAAATGTCACTAAATGCAGTAGAAAATTTTCCACAAAAACACCCTTCCTTTAGATAGACAGTTTCTCCATACTTTGCATGTCCTCAATAAGAATTAAATAAACAGACATACATAATAAAAGGATTATTACTTGCCTTTTAATTTTAAAAGTCATGATTCTTTTGGACTTTAAGCTGCCAAATGTTTATATCTTTTAAATATAATTTTCAAGTAAGTTTGTTACTAGTTCAATCATAATGAAATTTGATGTTAATAATATTTTAAAGGATGAGATATTTCCAGTCAACTTAAAAGAGTAGCTTCAACAAAATTCGTAAGATCTCCACATTTTACATGGCTAGTTTCTCATTAGGGTATGAATAAATCAATAAAGCAAAATTAAAAAAAGTATTGATGATTTTGCCCCGTTAGCGGCTTGAAAACGTATAATGCAAAGTTTTTTAGCTGAATTACATTACTATTTATGCCCTTTCAGAGTTATTGCTATTTTTCACAACGGTAGTTTTTAACGTTATTTATTTTAAAATTATAAATCATTATTTATATCATTCGTCTAACTATATAAGAGTACGATACAAATTCTGTAACACATATTTAAAATAGTTACTTTTTTAATGTAAAAATGTAGAGATATAATCAGTTTGACTTTATACAGCGGCTCGAATTTACCTCTTTGCCTCAGGTGAAAAAATATATAGGATAAACTATATGCAAAATAATCTACTCAAACTTGAGTTGTAGATGCATAACAGTATGACGAAACTTGCAGTCATGGCGGGTTTATAATGTAGTAAAATTCCTTGTACTCGACATCCAATCAACCAGCAATAGCAAAATAGCTTTTGAAAGCCTAGATTTAAATCCAAAATTCAGTCCTATAAAAGTATGTTATGGGCTAATAATCTGAAGACTTAAATGCCCAAAACATTCGTGTTATGTTTCTGCCGCCCAGCGTATTAAGTTTTATCCATTTAGTGAATTATCCAGAACATAAAGAGGAACTATCGATCTTTCTTATGCGTCCGGGTATGAACATTGAATGTAATACCTGGGACTTTCTGAAACTATTCACTATGAAAGACACTATATCTACTTTGTGTCTTTCTTGGAAAGATGTAAAGAAAATTACTTTATATCATGTTCGTATAAATTGTGGTTCATAATCATTTTCGTAGACGATGAGTCGAATGATAAAGATTCTCTTGGTTTTAAAACATATCTGTCATCCATGTCAGACATCTTGGATTTACGCACTCATTCAGAGAAGTTTAGAGTTAGTGATGAGAAACAGCAGGCTTGGATGAATATGAACAATAACGTTTCCATCGCAGCCTCTCAAGATGACTACGAAGTAATCGGACATGTACTGGGGAAGGAGAAATATGAAAATTGCATGCAGATCAAGAACGTTACATGGAAGGAAGCTGACTACGAATTGCAGACTTTCATAAATTGTACCAAGAAATGTTCATCTATATCAGTATGTTATATTACGAAACTTCATTCTAGACACAGCGAATTTAAAACTACAGTTACAGCATTATAATCAAGAAGACATTGGGAGCTATATGGCAAATGTAAAAGATTATTAGTTTTCATGTGAAACCAAATGTAGTAATTTTAAGAGGCTTTCAATTTTATTTTTTTGAAATGTGAAATCCTGTGTTTTAAATAATCTGTACAATTTTCAGTATTATTAATTTAATTTTGGCCTATATGCCGAAAATACTATCGAAAGATTTTAAATGCTGCAATTTCTACATATGATATTAAAAAACAGGTGCAATTAAGTTCTAAAAATATATATCCAATTATCCAAAAAAAAGGCAGCTTATCTGGAATCGCTGCAGTTCTGTTACTGCGGGTTAAAGGGTAATCTACAGTGTTTTTTTATTCCTCGTTAGCCAAATACTTTTCAGCGGTACCATTATATTTTAAAAATATAATTTTGTCGACAGTAGAAGCTAAGAAGGCTTGTTAGCAAGAGGAACATAAACGAAAAGTGACGTTTCAAGTTGGAGGCCTGGTTCAAAATAAGAAAGGTTTGGTTTTCAGTGCCCTCATTGGCTAATAAAAGTTTCGATACTGATGACTTACATTACACTTTTTAAAATAATTACGTCATCAGCGTTATGAAAAGGATGGAGAGGGGGAATCTCTAAATTAAAACAGAGAATTAAGGGAGTATAGTAAATTAAAATTAATATTTTATTTTGCATCTTCCCTGTTCAAATAGAAAAGGAATTGAATATAGAAAAGTCTTTTTAGAGAAAAAGATTTAAAGCATTAGAAAGTAATGCAAATGCAATATTATTAAATATAAATCATGAAACTGTGAATTTAGGAATTTTTAAACAAGTGAAAAACATATATTTTGACAGTTTTTAGAGGCATATTAAAACTTTCAGTATTTCGGTCTAATTTTCAAAACGTCCTTGTTTTCTAGAGTCCACTTAATCATTCATCAAGGGAAGCTTTTCGAAATTTTCATAAAATATCACAAATGTAAAATTTTATACTCTCATTACTTATCTTGATTAATCATAAATCTGAAATATTTATAACACTAATTTTCATAACCATCATAAATATTGTAAATAATATTACAATATCTATTATTATATTATTATATATTATAGAATTTATTATTATATATTATAGAAATATGGTTTCATTGTTATTTTTCATTTTTAATTTTCATTGCTTTACCAAACTTACCTTTAGCACTTCATTAAAATTTCGATTAACTGGACATATCCATTTTAACTGACTGCGTGTGTGATGTGTTTATTGCATCTGTGATTAAAGGGTTGCTTGGTTGTTATTTGTAAAGGCCTGCTTTTGTTCCATAAAGTAACTGGCCTTTGAGAACTGTAATACCTCCCATCCTAAAAACAATAATCCTATACAAAAAAAAATTCCCCAAGTCATAAAATGAGAATCCTTCAACGTTTTCTTGCTTGAGAAGAATGTTGTGCAGTCAAATTAATTTATTCGATTAAATCCTATTCCAAATTTCAGGTACACACATCCAACAGCAAATTTACTTTAATTAGGGGATTAATTAGTTTTGAAGAGCTTATGTCCTCTTTTAAATTTTATTATAAGTTTAACTTCTGTTAATTTAATTTGTTTAATCTTAAATGCTTTAATTTTTGGAAAAGTCAATTACTCGGCTTTTAGCTTTAGGTTCTAGTTTGAACTCGGTGAAAGAGACACCCGTCTTAAGTAATTTTTGAGTATTATTTGAGTTTACAAATACAAATGATTGATTTATCGATATAAACTTTTATTTATTAATCTAGAATTATTGCAATAAAGTGAAATTTTTTACAGTTAGGGGTATTACTTTCACTAGAAACTACAAATATTTTTCATGCTTTAAAATTCAAATTTTGAACTCTATTTTATCTCCAAAGTTGGGGGATTTGACAGATGATTTTATGAGTCATCCCTCCATTTCCGCTGGTGAATTTGGGATCAAAAAATATAGCTATTTTTATCTTGCATAGTTGGCTTAAAAGAGAAAGTTGGTGGATTGAAAGAATGAAAATTACAATTTTTTTATTGTTTTGTTTTTGGAGTGGATGCCGATAATTCTCACACTTATGGGGCATTGTTTGGAACGTTTCTTTATCTTATGTAGCTTATATAGGATTTCGAATCCTGTCGACTAAAAATAAATGTAATAATAAATGAAAGGAAAAGGCCGAGCAACATTTATGCATAATAGCTATATAAGATAAAGAAACTTGGAAGTCGAGTTTTAATTCCATTTTTATTTTCCAGTTGACGTTCGCGGGCCCAATCACTTGGCACTCTAGTCGTGCCTATTCAATAACATTTACGTTTTGGAAAGTATTGCGATAGAAAGCGTGCACAACGAAATAGCAAGCAGCGCACACAAAAAAGCTAAAGTGCCTAGTTAGCCAATATGGAAGCACACAAAGAGAAAAGTTTTGGTTTGAGTTAAAAGTTTCAGTTTCCAATTATTACGTCATCAGCTCTGTACAGGCCATGCAAAATGGAATGACCTAGAAATGAGATCCAGAGAAGTTATTACGATTTTTAAAACAGAGAAGGATAATTAAAGGGAATTAGGGGTTAGTTTAAGTTATAATTTTAATTTACATATTTTTTATCTTAGACATATATATAAGGTGTCATAAAAAAGCTTCCACGATGTATGAACTCCTCGCGGACTATTCGCTCAGCCAATTAAAATGAATTTTCACATATTAATATTTGAAAGTTAATGAACGAGGTTGTAATGACTTTAAGAAATAGAGCTCTATCACTTACTGATGCAGTGAAAATATTTCGAAATTTTTGAACGGCAGCACTCACGTTTCTTCTGCACAAATTAATCAGATAACTGAAAGACCATAAACTGCTTTTGAACGATACATGTCTGACGAAACTTTTCAGCGCAAAATACTTGCAAAAAGAAGGATTGTAAAAGACCGATTACAAATGACAACGCAAGAGAGGAGAGGGTAAAAAGAAACCTTTGATTGTAATTATAAGTTTTCAACGTGTCCACCTTCGCACATGATAATGCATTGCGTAAGAGTCATTATTTAAAAACCGCGACAAATGCATCATCGCAGGAGATAACTTCACGTTTTATGGGATTTTCCAGTTTTGGCTAATCTCATGGATTTGATGGGTACACATTAGATTTCAAATAACCACAGAACTAGAAATCCATCAGAATAAGGTAGGGGAATCTCGGTGTCCACGGAACTTCAAAGTTTCGGGAGATGACTGTATCTTCAAATCAATCTTTGCAGCACTTGCCGAACACATGTGGCGACATGTGGATGATCACCATCTTGCGTCCATACATTGTAATTATCCACATTTCTCTGCTGCAATTCTGGAACTCCGTAATTTAGCAACATTGTTGCATACCGAGCCCTTGTGCTACAGCACGTTTTCTTACGTATGGAAGTGACGTTTTCGAAGAAGTACGGATCGAGAAACAATGCGCTTGCAGTGCCTCACCACACAATCAATTTTGCTTCCTGGAAAACGCTGGTGCTACATCGTATCATTCTTCTGCCCAGTGAAAGTAGCTCTTCAACATTACTTTAAGGAAGAATGACTCATCCATCCATATACCAGCAGCAACTTGCCATCTTCATCATATGTGATGAGAAAAAATTCGCAAAGTCAACTCCCCGTCCTCTACCACTTGGTCACCTGCTTCTCCCCGTATTGCAACATCTGGAAGCGCTGGAATCTGTAAGGAAACATCCTCAGAACAGAAGGCAGAAGCTTGAGACCCGGGGTTATATGTACATCCAAAAAGCGGGCAAAACTTCTTGCAATATGCAATAACCTGCGATAATCATGTTCTGCAATTTATGGAAACCGTATTATGCAAAATTATAAAACCGTATTATGCATTTAGTTTTTACTAAATCATGTACCGTTTTTACGGAACGTAGACCTCATTTTAGCATCTGATTTCACCTAGAAGCTCCAACCTTTTCGGCAGTATTTTACCCTTTAGATAACACAGCTTAAACAATCCATCTAGCGTTTCCCTGTAACCGTCATCATTTTCGCACATTCGAACACCTGATTGAAAAAACAGTCTTCCGCATTGCTTATTAAATGTTTCCCACAAGCAAAAATTTGCACATGATTTGCTGCGACATTTGCTGTGATTGATGCTTCTGCTTTCCATCCCTGTGAATTACGCAAACTGCGTCGATACACCACCTCTCTGTGTTGTCACTTATACTTTGCAATGCTCTTTTTTGCAAATATTTTACGCAGGTAATTTTAGTTATATGTGTATCATTCCAACCCCATTTATGATTTTTCAATGCGCTGATAACTTTGAGCAGGAAAAAATAGGTTTTGTCATCTTATAATTTCGAAATGTTTTCACTCTAACCCTACCCGTCGGAAAATCTAACCTCTATTTTTGTTGAATCATAACAATCGTGAGCACATATCTTCAAATAACAATGTCTGAAATCTTATTTTGATTGGTTGAACGGATAGGCTGCTAGAGTCTCATGCAACGAAGAAGTTTTTTTATGACCGGCATATACATATATTTTTTGTTTACGAATAAGGAGGAGCTGTAGGGTTACTTTTCTGAGAGCAGCTTTCTTTCGTGATCAATTGCTGTTAGAGTTTAAATCCTTTGCACTGTTTAATAAGGCTTGGCTAATTAGCATTCTGTCCAAAAAATGCTTGTTGGTATTCCGATTTGTCTTTCACGCAAGTATGATGACGATGATTGCTTACAAATCCTCTTGTTATTGTTCCATAAATGTCGGACACTTTTTTCTTTTAATATTTGTAAGGTTTTAGTTTAAACACAAAGTTTTATTTTTAATTTTCCTTTCCTATGATTTCTTTTTTCAATTTCCCGTTAGAATGAGCGCGCGTTTCATCTTTATGCTAATTTGAAGTGGAGCCAAGTTTATATTTAAACGGTAGCGAGGAACTACTCAGTGTGAGAGAGCTTATAGCTTCAGAACGATTACGATTACTTAATTTCTTTACTAGCAACGATTACTTAATTTCTAATTAACTTTAGTTTAAATTATTTGATTGTTCAGTTTAGACCAAAGTGCGGTCATTATTTTCTGTATCCCTACCGAGTTGGGAAGTGGCTGTATATAATTGTGGTTTAATAAAAGAGGAATTTAAATCCTTCTTACGTGCAGTTCTTCTACCACTTAGCCACAGTTTCCTATCACAGAACACAGCTGCATTCAGCTCCCTGTTCAAGATCAGGACTTAGATTATTTCACGAATATGTTCGCCAAGAGTATGCACCGAACACACAGTCCTGACATATTTAATGAAATAAAAAAGAAATGCAAACGATTGTTTGGTTAAATACGTTGTGTTTTCCAAAGAGCAAGCTTCGTTTTAAATTAAAGCAATGAACATCCACTAGTAAAAAATATCCTGCAATATTTTTGGATAATCTTTTATATTAAAGACAGAAACTCACATCAAGATGCGAGGAAGAATATCTTAAGAAACGATGCGAAAAAGAATATCCTTTTCTTTCTTTTATTTAAAATCTGTTAAATCACGAATTCAAATCTTCCTAAAATCACTTCCTGGCTCTAGCATCAACGCAAAAAATAATCAGGAAAACCAGGCTCAATAAATGACATTCTGACTGTTCCGTTTTCGAATACGATCAGTTTTGGAAGATTAAAACAAATTTTAAATTCGTGCTTGAAATTAAAGAAGAAAACTTTAAAAATATATTAAAAAATTACAGGCAAATGAAACATGTGGGAAACGAGAATTATGTAATTTCCATATCTATTTCTCAAAACAAATTGCCGATCACTTCAAAAAAAATTAATTGCATCTTTAAAACCTAAAAATTTTTTATTTCTGATAAGCTAGGTATTTTGAATCCAGTTATAGATAAATTACTTTTAAAGAATGATTTTTTAGCATTATGAATTTTCTGGTACAGTTTTCCCCAGCTAAGCTTCAAGCTTACGTTAAATTTTGAAAACATTATACAATAATATTTTCATAACCAATATTGATAAAGTTTTTCAAGTTTAACAGAACATGATATTGCAACAGAAGACTGACGTTGGAGGTATGACCGTACTGCAATTTGTGTCAACAAGGCAGATGGTATCTATGCCAGGCTGTTTTGAGAACTGCTTAGTTTTGAAAGTGTTGAGATTTTATATGTAAAAGAAGTTTTTATAATTAATATTGATGCAACTTTTATAGCAACAAGAAAAGCAGTAATAATAATAGTTGTAAATAAAAATAAACATTTAACAATGAATGCCAAGTAGTAAGCATAAAGCGTAATAATCTCTACATATAATAAACAAAGAGTCTGTTTAGTGTGTGTGTGTGTCTTTCGTTCGTGTTGTGAGTAAGCTAATAGACCCAGGGCCACGAAATTTGGTACATAGGTTAATCTACACAACAGCCAGTGCACCTCGAAGCGATTTTTTCGAAATTCGAAATTCGAATTCGAATTTTTTTTTTTTTTAATGTTTCGTGACCAAATTGCGTCATTTTGAGATATAATGGGCTACAGGAAAGCGAGATTTCACTCTATACATTTCATTTTTATATCGTCGTGAAGCGTAGACATTTAGCTATTTTACGAACTTAAAATAAATTTCGTATTTCAATAAATCGATTAAATACGAATTTATTTAGGAAGGTGAGCTTAACACCTTTTCGGCGGAAGGTTTTTTAAAAAAACTTATTTTAAAAAATGTGCTGTTTATTTTCTTTTGATTTTTGGACACGTTGAACTTTAATCCTTTCGACTTCTTTTAAAAAAGGAATTTTGGAAACATAATAACATTTTGTATTTTTTTTTAAATTTTTTAAATGAAGCTTATGAATACACTTCTCACATCTCAGATATTTTAAAATGTAGTTTTGGCAACAATTTTCCTTTCTTATTGTTGTTGATAGATTTTTGATGAAATTGCATCATTTTGAATAGTTTCATTCTTTTAAAAATTTCGGTTTGGCAACAATTTTTCATCGTATTTCTTATGTTACTGTTTTTAAGAGACTGAAAAGTTTAAGAAATTAAAACGTTGTTTCTTTTTGCAACGGTAAATTGTTTAATTACTTTATTAGGATAATTAACATTTGTATCAAGGGATATTGCTTATTTCATTGTAATATTATGTTTTAATTATATATAATTTTTATTATAAAAAGGTTTTGCATGATATTTTTTAATCTGTTTAAGTTCTTAATCTGTTTATACCATTTGAGTTCTTAAGATTTTGCAAAGGGAAGTTGATTAATTTATTTATTAGGATAAGTAAAATTTGTATTAAGGGACATTGCTTATTTCGTTGTATGCTTTTTATATGTAATGCATTTTTAACTGAATTTTTTTTTCCGTTCTTGTTTGTTTCTTTTTCGATAAAATTGTTCTGCAGAGTAAAATTCTGTGCAGTTTTCAAATTTAATGTTCGGTGTTCTCTTTAAGCATTTTTCTGGTACACTTAAAAGCCAGACGAAGGCTGGCCGCGCAGCGGCTAGTGGTAAATAAAGCGCTAAACTATTTCGTTAAAGTCATATACCACGTTCTATTCATCACAACTCAAAGTGGTGAAAGTGTACATTTTGTAAATAGTACTCAGTATTTAATTGCATTTCATATACTCAAGAATTCGTGATATGATTAACTATTTTTGTGTTGAGTTTTAAGTGTATTCTTATTATCTGGCAGAGCAAAATTACGGACTTTGTGAAGAGTAATTTGAAATAGCCTTATAGACTATTATTTTTCTTCTTGAAATCGCTTAAAAGATTATCCTGCAACATAATTGGTCTATGTGACCCCAAAGCCCAAAAAAGGAATAATCAAATTCTATCTAATTAAACAAGAATTACGTAGCATAAAACCCACCTCTCCATAGTTATTAGAGCATTATTATGTAGTAAATTGCAATACTATAGGCCTACAAGAGTTATTCACTCTTAAATTAATAAAACTTTGAGTAATACAGCAGTATTTATCAACGAACCAGAACGCGACCTCAGGTTACGTGATTTGATTCTGACTTACGCTCCGTATCTCATGTTCATTTCAGTCACTCAATTCCTCACTGCAAATAGCACGCACCCAGCACCTGCTCAAAAATTTTTCGAATGTTTCTACATCTACAAAAGTATATCAATTTATAATTTCATGACTGCCTTCCTGTATGACTTTGCCACATAGACCATTCTTTCGCCTAAGGGCGCGGTGCTAAGTACCTCTGATTTATCTAAACAAAAGTGAGCGGCCTCCGGCCTTACTTGATATATAGGTTAAAACTCATTAGTAATTGACACCTTGAACCGAAAGTACTATCTTGATCTTGATCTTAAAGTCATATTGCTAATGCAGTATCTGAAGACATCATTACTGTAGTACTCACGTTTTTTACGACTCCATTACTGTAATACTGGCGTGTCACTTGAGTTTTAAGAAATAATACATTTTTTTTAAAAGTAAAAATACCTCTGTTGTTATCATTGAACTGCAGTTGTATTACTTAATTTAAGTGACTTATATAAAGCTTAGTAATTTGTTTATGTTTAACTTGAAAGTTTAAAAAATAAATTTTATTTTCCGTAATAAAAAAAGTTATAATTTGAATTTTTCCTTCGAAAATTTAGAAAAATAATATATATTATAATCAATTGAAATAATTACATTAAGTAATATAAATTAATAATTAAATAATATAATAATTAAACAAATTATAATAAAAAATAATAATAAATAATAAATGAAAATAAATAAATAAA
>KK121358.1:55393-65948 GCA_000611955.2 Stegodyphus mimosarum | reverse complement strand
AAATTTGTATCATAACAAATCTTTTTAAACATATTTATAAACATTCTAAATGTATGCTTTTAATAAATCTTTCTTAATTAGAATTAATTTCTTAGAAAATAGGGAAAATTATTTTTGAATGCTTAGTAATTTCTGACATTCCATAAATACTATTCTATAGTTACAGTATATTGTATTTTATCATGAATAATTCACTTACTGTTTGGTTGAAATTAAATGGATTATTCTATATAAAACACTTACTCAGAGGCAATCCTTGACTGTTTTGTTACTCCTTTGAGCTGTATTTGATTACAAATGATGCTTTTGAAAATGCCATTTTCTAAAAAATGTCTGTTACATTTATAGAACTCAAGTAGTTCGAGATTATTTTCTGCAATTACTCTCCGCCTACTTTCATCTTACGAAAGGGGAAAAAAACCGCTTATGCTTTTAGCTATCCCTTTAATTACGATTAAGGAACTCCACCTACTTTCATCACCGAAAGGTAAAAAGATGGGAAATAAATACACGTTTGTAATGGCTGATGCATTCGCACTCTGTTTTGATAATTGACCCTCCAAAATGAGGCTGATGAATTGCTTTGAATTAGATTTGCTTGTTCTTGGTGTCAACTCATACGTTTCAAGAAACTCAGTGATCCCGAAACAATATTCCCAGCAGGTACACTGGCGCTGTAACATATCAACAATAAATAATACACTTGCCATGTTGTGAAGCCAAAATTCCGTCTTCAAGAATATTGATTGCAGTTATTAGGCAGCGCTGAATACCTACTTGTCATAGTTAGAAGAATCATTTGAAACTCTCTATGTAAAATACAGTTTTTTCAATGCATGTTACAAATTGTCATGTAACACAGATTTCCTACAACACAAATTTAGTAAGAAAACTGGAGTAATCTTAGTAAAATATCGTAATTTATTTAGTATCAGTACTATTTTTATTTATAAGCACATATTTTATTGAGTAATTATATCTATTGTTACGGATTCCGTATTTATTTAGCTATTTATTTAGAATTGTAATTGTTTAATTTTCCCTTCCAAGGCAGACGATATAAAGAGAAAGCTACGTCGGAAAAGTAAAAATAAAAGAGCGATTGCATTTAATATTTAATAAATAAATATCTCGTAATTGCTGTTGCCATCGAGGCAATAGATTTTACCAGAATATCCTCGTGAATAATTAAAAAGCTTATAAAAGCCGAATTAAAACACTTCAGCTCAGTTGTAGCTATTTTAAGCGAACTGTTCTTTACCTAATGCTGTTATTGGTTGTAGCGAATTCGCTGTGAGAATCGATTAACTTTCTCTGCTTTGAATTGAGTTCTGTTTAACGTTTGAGATATTGTGATATTGTACGAATATCTCCGAGGAAATATTTTTCATCTCTTGTGAAAAAATAAATTTTGTTAACTTTTGAAAGACTTGTGCATTAAATCCATTACGAACCCGTATGCATGCAATAATTTTTGGTGTTAGAAGTGGGATTCGAACCCACGCCCACATTCATGGATCAGAATTATATTAGTAGAAGTATGCATATTACATATTAATTAATTACTTAATTATTAGTACTATGTATATATATACATTATATATATCAGTAGTAAGTGTATATTTTATTTATAAGTACTTTTTTATTTATAACTAGTAAGCATGTTCATAAGTATGAACTGCTATAACAAGGCTTCCTTCAACACAGTTCAAAAAGGAATGACTTAATAAATAGTAATTGACATTTAAAACCGAACTATAGTAAAGCCAAGATAGAAGAGAAAATACGCCAAAGTGAAATATAAAATTAGCAGTGCAACAACCTTGTGTTTGGCATTGATTTTAATCAAGACTCTATGTAATAATTTCGTTTAAACATACGTATAGATCTCTTTTCATCAGGAGCAAAGAGATGTGAAAGTTGGAAAACGATCGTGCAGGTCTCTATTCATCAGGAGCAAAGAATCTGGCAATTTGGCAAATGATCCAGATTGAATGAATTTACCAGAAAATGCTGTTAGGTAGCAACAATCAAGACAAAACAGAAAACACGCCAAAGTAACGCATATAATTAGCAAAATTTGCTCTTGATGAAGAGGGAACTGTTGCCCTTGAAAGTGATAGCGTTTTGACTAAAATGTACGCCAAATACAAAGGTCTTTGCTTTCCTGATTTTATGTAATAAAGCTAAAAAAATTCAAAGGAAAATATATTTAAAGGATTTAAATATTAATATTGAAATAAAATGATGTGCTTTCTTATATAACTAAATAAAAATAATATTTAGTGAGACAATTGAAGCAAGCATTGTATGTAATTTCTACGTAAAAAATTTTAAATGCTAAATTTGCAAAAAATAATTCGTGTTTCGTGCTTCTTCAAGCAAAGAGAAAAGCTAACAGTATTAAATTATTTGTTACAAAATTATATGACCAGAGTATTGAGCTGGTAAGAGCAGTATAAATTCCCTGATTTTTGAGATTATCGATTAGTTAAAATGAAGCATTATGTGTTGCAATAACATAAATTTTGAAAGATCTAAATTAGGCTAATAGAATGCTACAGTAAAAATCATGTCTTCGCTACCATTTAAATGACTTAAAATTTAATGATTATTTCAATGACATGTACCATTTCCTTTCGCTTCCGTGTCTTTGAAAGAAATAGGAGAACCAGGTGTTACTTTTCTTTCATTATTATCAGGTATGAAATTATTCACTTTACACAGACGAGGAAGAGCAGAAAAACTGAATCAAAGACAGCTCATATGCTGAGCTTCTATAAACATTCACACCTACAAATCAAGAACTCAATTTCTGATGTCTCATCGGATTCGCTTCAACATCCATATATCGTTTAGTTTGCAGGGAAAATGAAAAATACGGCTACATATTCGATTAGATCATATATTATAAAAGAAGAAAGATAATGCCTATAGTCTTCAAATTGAAGAACAATATGTAATAAATCCCACTCAGAGATTCGAAATGTTTACCGTTTGGAATGTTTACAACTCTTGCTGATAGTTCTGCATCAGTATTATAGTTAGACCTCGTTGAACGCAACCTTAGCTGGTATTCTGCCAGAACAATCAGTATTGTCCAGAACGAGTGTAATTGCGTGTCTTAGGGTGAAGAAGTCACATGAGAGTTTGCTTTTCTCCGGAAAGAGGGAATTGACTGTCGGAAGAGGGAATATCCCCGAATCATAGGGTGAACTTGTCGTCAGTTGTCTTTCTCTGCTTTATTTCCCATTCGCAGAAATGAACGCGAAGATTTGAATTGATGTGCAACTCTGAAAACCAAAAAAGATGAGAATTGTTTTTCATAACATGAGTTTTATGGGAATATTGCTTCTCTTACTTTAAATATGAGATCCTTAGAAATAATGGAACTGTATTTTTAGAGGAAATATTGTTTCTGCAGTAAAAAAAAAGTCACAAGATCAACAGGTATCTACCCTATTTGAATGGGGTATCATCCCATCATAGTAATTTAACGTGTCATTGGTCAATATTGTGAACTTTTATGCAACAAATATTTCCCCTTTTTTTCCCCTAAAATAAATTTATTCATCGTCTCTTCATCTATGTATAGTAAATAATGTGAATAGATTTCAGCTCAGAAAATCGAAAGGAATACCATAATTATTTATTATAATATAATTATATAGTATTCTTTAATATATAATTATATTATAATAAATAATTAATTTTGAAAATTTGGGTATTATAGAATAATACTCAAATTTTCTTTACAATACCATCCGCGCATTATGTACATAGTCATTGTAGTTAAATCTGTAATGCATCATCTTCTGTTCTGTATTCTGTTAATATCTTTATATACGTATTCTGCTCTGCATATCCCAGTTTTAGCGTTGAATACTATTTCTAAAGTTGCATCATGTTTCATGTATTTTATCAATGTATTTCATGTCTCATGTATCGTATCAAGTATCATGCAAATTATTTCTAAGCTTTTGCCCACTATCTGTACACTCTGTAGTATGTGTATAATCTTTAGATACCTCAGTATTCCCAATGTACAACACTATCACGAATTTGCAATATGCTTAACATTTATGTATCGAGTGAGGGTACTGGTATCTAATCACGCCTTATGTTTATGTGTTAATGTGTTGTGTTTGTATTTTTTGATTCCCCCCTCTCTGTTTATTCTGAACACTTGACTATTTGTGACATGCTTATGTATCCTAAACTGCAATGTAGCACAATGATTCATCAGTCCTTGTTTGTACTGTAAATACTGTTATTAATTTCAATAAACTCCCGATGCAGCGCCATGGGCTCCAGGGAGTTGCTGCTTCTAGATAGGGGAAGGCGTGGGACACATGCCTGTTTACCACTGTTAAGCACCAGGCTTCTCCGTCTTCCGTCACCTATAAATAATTGTATTTTATCTGACAAAACAGTTTAAGGATTTTTGTTTAATTCACCTGACCAAGCAGGTTAGGACTTTGATCTATTATGTATTTATTTTCCTTAAAATTGTGATTTTCGTGTTAAAACTGTGCGTTAGTGAAGTTTACTACGAACTCACCGGCTTTCCTACTCGTCAGTCTACATCACGTGACTCGAAATTGTACATACTTCATCGTTAAGAAAGTTTTAAAAATTACTGACAAAGCAGTTTAGGACGTTGACATATTATAAGGTATTTCTCCCGCCTTCTTCGCGTACCACCGTGGTGTAATGGTTAGCACGCTCGATGCGTAACCGAGAGGTTCGTGGCTCGATTCCCAGCGGAGGCGCTGCTCATTTCTCAATATTCCTGCTTCAAAAATAATCTAAGGTCTCTAGAATATTACCTATTAATTTTATTAAATGCAATATTATATTCAGTGTAATAAACTACGGACTGAGAGATTTTCTTTATTCGTCAATTGATAAATATCATGTGACATTATAATTGTACATATCAAATGATGCAAAGTTGAAATTGTTATAAAATTGCTGCACATAATAGTATTACAAAATTTATATTGGTTGCCTCATTGTAAATATTTATCGTGAAAGAAATGCAATATTTAAAACAACAATGCAAATAAACTACACTCACGTTTGTGAAAATTGCAACACCAAGAAGGAATCGTCATAATTGAATGCAATTTAATACACAGTTGAGTGGTAGTGGTACAAATAAATGATTAAATGTTCAAAGCAAACAAACAAGAACAAGAGATCAGAATCAGTATTTTGTGTGGCCACTACGCGCCGCAATAAGTGCTACTACACGACGTGGCATGCAGTCAAACAAAGTTTGAATGTCTGACTGAGGAAGAGCATTCCATATCGTTTGTACGCGTACCCAAAGTTCGTCTGCAGACGCAACAGGACGAGGATCACGAGCAAGACGCCGACCAATGACATCCCACACATGTTCAATTGGCGACATATCCGGGGAACACGCAGGCCAAGGAAGAAGCTGTACCTGCTGCGCTGCAAAGAAGGATTTAACAATCCGAGCAGTATGAGGGCGGGCATTGTCCTGTTGAAATACAGCGCCTGGCAAGCTTTGAAGGAAGGGAACAGCTTCGGGCTGTAGAACTTCACGGATATACCGGTTGCTGTTCAGATTGCCCACAATTCGTAGCAATTGAGATCGTCTATGATATGCTATGGCGCCCCAGACCATAACTCCGGGTGTTCGTCCACTGTGGCGTTCGATAATGCACTCCGGAAGGTGGCGTTCACCGGCATAGCGTCTGACACGAATGCGGCCATCATGGTACCACAAATTAAAGCGGGATTCGTCAGAAAACACGACATGCTGCCAATCAGCACGCCAGTCTCTATGCTGATTGGCCCATTGTAGCCGCAGGCGGCGATGGTCGTGCGTTAGGGGGATCCTGTATAAAGGAGTCCGTGCGCGCAGTCCACACTGCAGCAGACGTCTACGAATTGATGAAGCACACAATGAAACACCTGTAGCTATTGACCACAGTGCTGCCAATTGTCTAGAGGAAGCTGTACGGTCCGTCCGCGCCATGCGGACCAGGTGTCTATCATCGCGAGCTGACGTCACATTTCGGGGTCCACTCCCGGATTTCCGAGTTGTCCGACACTCGTCCGTCCACTGCTTCCAAACGCGCATCACTGTGCTGCTGTTACGCTGCACACGAGAGGCTACTGCACGATACGACAATCCAGCTTCACGAAGGCCGATGATTCTCCCTCGTTCAAACTCTGTAAGTTGTTCAAATCTCGCTCTCTTTCGTCGACGAGGCATAAGTACAGATTGAGTTAACGTTTACCACTAGCAGATAACCACCGATAACCATACACGCCTCGCTACAGCCGTCTATTTATTCGGATCCATCAGCCGTTCAGAGGGCGCTGCTCAGCATACGCATGCGCTACGGATTTGCAATTTTAATCATTTGCATATCATGCGCTACTTTGCATTTCCTGAAAATTTCAGCTCACTCGCGTAAGTCCTTCATGGTGTTGCAATTTTCACAAACGTGAGTGTATGAAGCCGCGTCTCAGCAGACTAAATAACGACTCTTAATTAAATCCCCTTCATCTTTGCCACTTACGAATTCTTGCTTACGCGTGATTGATATAATTACACTTAAGTTATTAAATCAAAGTGATTAGGCAAAATCTGAAATTCTGATCAAAACTCACAGTAGTTGCATATCAGTAGTAAAGTAACAATCCGCGATCCAGTCCGCTAGGAAATTTTCTTTTGCGGATGTTCTTCGCTTAAATACTCGTTTTCTCCACTTCCTCGCAGTCGACGACAACAAATAGTGCTGTATTAATATGTACCATGGCTTTCTTTATTTCCAGTGGCGAGTAGTCGTTATGGGCATTGGCCACTACTAAGCAGGTAGCAGTGGCGACTTTAGCATGGAGGCAGCTAAGGTGGGCCAGGCACCTCCTGTGAAGGGGCAAACAATCTGCATCCATGCCGATTCGAACCCGGGCTCTTCGGTGCCGCAGTCAGAGTAACTTACCATTTTCCAGTACCAATTGGTATTTCCCATGGCTTTGTAGTTTCGAAGCTTTATTATGATTTTTGACAATGATCATTTATTAGTTGGGTTATCGCCTAGATTCTCGTAAGCAGTAGTTGAGGCCAGGCGATTGCAAACACAAAGGTCCATGTTGCTGAAGTTACACCTGGGTCTTACTTGAAATGACAAAAACGAAATTTCGAGTTTAATACATAATGTTATAAGGTATTTCTTCCGCCTCCTTCGCATACTTTCGTGGTGAAGTGACCGCCGCTACCTGCTTGGTAGTGGTCAGTAACCAGGGCCGTATTCCAGAGGTCTTGGTTCGAGTCCCGGCGAAGGCGTTGCTCACTTTTCATGTCTCCTGCTTCGAAATAACCTATTATCTCTACAACCAGCTCCCGAACTATAAAAGGTGGTGGATGATGATTCTCCACCACCAAGATATGGCGATTGGGGCCCTTAATCCCCAGTCTCCCTTTAAAAGGGGTAGTGTATAAGGTATTTCTTCCGCCTTCCTAGCATGCTTTCGTGGTGTAGTGGTCAGCAACGTGGGCGTGTATTGCAGAGGTCTATGGTTCGAGTCCCAGCAAAGGCGTTACTCATTTTTCACTTCCCGCTTCGAACTAACCTAATGTCTATGCAATGTAGCATTTTCCTTTACAGCATGCTGTAATACATGATATTTATTTCAAACATAGGGCCATATATATATATATATATACTATCGGAAAAGTACGAAACGCCGGCATAGAATACCTGGCGTTTTTAGGCAAAGTATGAAATATAAAAATTATTATATACTTTACCTAGGCATTGTATATAATACCTATACATTTTATAGAATGACATAATGCGCTTTAGGCAAAGTATCATAATCTCATATCATAATGCGCTTTAGGCAAAGTATGAAAAAAAGCTCATGATAAGATATTATTCAAAAGACGTTCGGTTCTGAAAAATACAAATGCTGTTCTGAAAAAATAATGAAAGCCAGATATTAAAAACCTTTTATTCTAAATACGTAAAAAGAAACTTAGTGAGATGATCTTGGTACACCATAATAAATTTTTATTTTTTCTCTGACTGGAAATCAATAAGATGTACCTGGCAAAGGGGATTTTTTTCATAAAACTCATAGGTTTTGCAATAATGCCCCTTTTTATACCATTTGTTTTTTGCAGGGCTCATAAAGATGGATGTAACCAAATACAAAAATGTTACACGGAATATGTAACATTTTTGTATTTGGTTTAAAGTTTCTTCAACATTCTGTCACGGATTCGTGTCCAAGAGCCAAATGAGTTTTATGAAGCATATAAAGTAACTGACGCCTTCTTTTAGAGGACAAATGAGCTTACTTTTGTTTTCCATAAACATCACGTCATAACGATTCAGCAACCGATATGAGCTGCAATAGTATGGCAGTTTCTTCTCAGCAGTCCTTTTAGCTTCTTTATATCATTTATTAACTTCTGGTAAGTAGCTTCGGTCGTTCGAAAAGAATCGCAGATGTATTTCATACTTTGCCGGTTTGTCATTTGGCATTCTATAGAATGCCTAGGCAATGTGTGAAATGTTTATTTGTTTCACACATTGCCGGCCGGTTTTCGGCATTCTATAAAATGCCTAGGCTTTCTATAGAATACCAGATTTCATACTTTGCGATAACATATGTATATGTAAGATATAACAAAATACGATAGCTGCTTTCAGAATAATTACACAAATTACACCTCAAAATTAACTATTCTAGACTTAGGGCTCTCCTCCTAAATTCCCCCAGTTTTCAACTTCCGGGTGGTTCTCGGAGGAAGATGACGAAATTGTTATGTATTACTTATTTCAGTTGTGATTTAAATTGTTTTAAAGGTAATGATTTAATTTATTTTGCTTCAGACTTAAAGATTAATTTGTTTTTATTTTTGTAGTTGAACTTAAGTTTCTTTGGCTTGTTGAAAAGTAATTGTAGTCATTTAATTTGTTCTCTTGACAGTTTTGGTTAACGCTGATTTTAAGTTGCTTGAGTAATTAATTTTTTTTTCTTCTTTACTTTTGGTTGGTTAACTATTTAAATTTCTGTTTAGTTAATTTTTTTTCTTAACCTTGGTTGTTAATGTTAATCTCTTAATAAGTTGACCCTTAAGGTCAATCCTTTTAAAGTTTTGTTTACACGAGTTGGTGTTTAAAGTTTAATTAAGTTTTAATGTGCCCCCTTTTCTGCTAAATTTGGGATCCATATTTTCTGACTATGGTGGTCGTTTTGGTGTTGTGGAGAAAATAAAAAAAATTTTCATACTTGATTATTGTATTTTAATTGAAGTAATTTTATTTCCTTACTATGGTGGTCGTGTTTGGTGTTGTAATAAACCCAAGAAAATTATCTATGTAATTATTATATTTTTATTTAAGTACTTATCAGTATTGAAGTTACATTGTGTGTAAGATCAATAATTAATACCTATTCCTCAAAAACTTTTACGTTGCCTTTCCAAATAATTTATGAGCTTGTTTTCGATTTCTTCGCCCGCTAGACGGTAGTCTGTGAAACATCTGTCAACATTAGTAACGTTTGCACCCTGCGGAAGAGGCTAGTTTCTACACTACTAACCCTGCAGCAAGGTCAAGGGGACGGGGTGTTTTGCTTACTCGCAGGCTTTTCCTATGCTGGAGTGGGACCCCTCGACGAGGCTAGAGTTGAGTGACCTTGGTGTATCAGCGATTATTCGCCAATTTCTGGAGTGCACGCTACATTGGCTTCACCTTCCTGCGTGTTTTTCCCCTGGGGTTGCCGGGCTGTTGGCGGTTTTCCTACCATCTAAAATCGTCAATCGAGCAGTTTTGGCGATTGGAGTAAAAAGCTTGGGAGCTAGCGACGATGGCAGCCAGACGGAAGGAGACGGAGCGGAGAGCGAGTCACGAAAGAAAAATACTAGCTGAAGAGTAGCTGTCTGCGTTCATAGATCGATGTGTGAAGGAAATGGATGACAGAAGGCTACTATGGAGGGCGACGCAAATGTCTAAACTTTTTCCTAACTAATTACTTTCTTTTTTTCTCTCCTTATAGAAGGCAATCAATGGCTCTCTCTACCAATATTGTTGACGTCTACTGCCATGATTTCTGTAACAAGTAACCTTGCCTTTGTCTGAGCCTACAATGTATCTACTATGTTAACTTCACTGTTTGGAACGTTAAATTGTGGTTGCGCTGTGACGTGGCCGAAATTCGCTTGTCGGATGTCTGAGCCTACAATGTATCTACTATGTTAACTTCACTGTTTGGAAGGGTATGAGATTCTTTTTTTAGTTTTACACACCACCGCCACCCATGTAAAATTCTGTATTAATTCAGTATTATCTTAATAAATTCCATATTTAATTTTAACTTTCTTGTAATGTTTTCACTTTTAATTTAGAACACTGGACCTGACTGTATTTTTCACAACGCAACTTTAATTATTCTGTTGGAGCTCTTGGTCACTATTTACGATTGATTTGAACACTAGTTTTACAGTATATATTGTGTATATCATGTTGTCACAAACTTTACATATTCATGTGATTTAGAATTG
>KK121358.1:4955-52042 GCA_000611955.2 Stegodyphus mimosarum | reverse complement strand
TTATTTCAGTTGTGATTTAAATTGTTTTAAAGGTAATGATTTAACTTATTTTGCTTCAGACTTAAAGATTAATTTGTTTTTAATTTTTGTAGTTGAACTTAAGTTTCTTTGGCATGTTGAAAAGTAATTGTAGTCATTTAATTTGTTCTCTTGACAGTTTTGGTTAACGCTGATTTTAAGTTGCTTGTGTAATTAATTTTTCTTCTTTACTTTTGGTTGGTTAACTATTTAAATTTCTGTTTAGTTAATTATTATTTTTTCTTAACCTTGGTTGTTAATGTTAATCTCTTGATAAGTTGACCCTTAAGGTCAATCTTTTTAGTTTTGTTTACACAAGTTGGTGTTTAAAGTTTAATTAAAGTTTTATGTGCCCCCTTTTCTGCTAAATTTGGGATCCATATTTTCTGACTATGGTGGTCGTTTTGGTGTTGTGGAAAATAAAAAAATTTTCATACTTGATTATTGTATTGTAACTGAAGTAATTTTTATTTCCTTACTATGGTGGTCGTGTTTGGTGTTGTAATAAACCCAAGAAAATTATCTATGTAATTATTATATTTTTATTTAAGTACTTATCAGTATTGAAGTTAATTTGTGTGTAAGATCAATAATTAATACCTATTCCTCAAAAACTTTTCCGTTGCCTTTCCAAATAATTTATGAGCTTGTTTTCGATTTCTTCGCCCGCTAGACGGTAGTCTGTGAAACATCTGTCAACATTAGTAACGTTTGCACCCTGCGGAAGAGGCTAGTTTCTACACTACTAACCCTGCAGCAAGGTCAAGGGGACGGGGTGTTTTGCTTACTCGCAGGCTTTTCCTATGCTGGAGTGGGACCCCTCGACGAGGCTAGAGTTGAGTGACCTTGGTGTATCAGCGATTATTCGCCAATTTCTGGAGTGCACGCTACATTGGCTTCACCTTCCTGCGTGTTTTTCCCCTGGGGTTGCCGGGCTGTTGGCGGTTTTCCTACCATCTAAAATCGCCAATCGAGCAGTTTTGGCGATTGGAGTAAAAAGCTTGGGAGCTAGCGACGATGGCAGCCAGACAGAAGGAGACGGAGCGGAGAGCGAGTCACGAAAGAAAAATACTAGCTGAAGAGTAGCTGTCTGCGTTCATAGATCGATGTGTGAAGGAAATGGATGACAGAAGGCTACTATGGAGGGCGACGCAAATGTCTAAACTTTTTCCTAACTAATTACTTCCTTTTTTCTCTCCTTATAGAAGGCAAGCAATGGCTCTCTCTACCAATATTGTTGACGTCTACTGCCATGATTTCTGTAACAAGTAACCTTGCCTTTGTCTGAGCCTACAATGTATCTACTATGTTAACTTCACTGTTTGGAACGTTAAATTGTGGTTGCGCTGTGACGTGGCCGAAATTCGCTTGTCGGATGTCTGAGCCTACAATGTATCTACTATGTTAACTTCACTGTTTGGAAGGGTATGAGATTCTTTTTTTAGTTTTACACACCACCGCCACCCATGTAAAATTCTGTATTAATTCAGTATTATCTTAATAAATTCCATATTTAATTTTAACTTTCTTGTAATGTTTTCACTTTTAATTTAGAACACTGGACCTGACTGTATTTTTCACAACGCAACTTTAATTATTCTGTTGGAGCTCTTGGTCACTATTTACGATTGATTTGAACACTAGTTTTACAGTATATATTGTGTATATCATGTTGTCACAAACTTTACATATTCATGTGATTTAGAATTGTTTATCCAAATATTGACTTATCATTTGGTATTGAACTTAAAACATAAACACAAACTCTTAAGTTTAAAAGCTCCAACAAAATGAAATTGCCCTCCCGTGAGTTCCAGGTATGTTATACAGGGTATGTTTTACAGCGTTCCAGGTATGTTATACAGGGTTAATGTCAGGAGATCTGATGATCAATACACGCGGCGAATATCCTCAGCTTCCACGTAATCGTCAAACAGCTGAGCCCAAGGTGGACACCAACTGTGTCCAACACCAACTGTCACCCCGAAAAGCAGAAAATAAGTAAGATCGTGTCTCTATACCTAATAACAATCAGTGAGTTTTTTCCAAACACATGCAGTGGTGTGCGGCCATCCAACATAATGTCTGTCCAAAATATTACACCTTTACAACCGTCGTGATGCTTTTTCTCATATATAAAAATTACAATGCTCCACTGAAGACTGGTCAAGGCACGTGTTGTCTGCACCATGTTAGAAGCGCTCTCTTCAGTGCTTTCATATGTTCGTTGCTACTCGTTTTACCTGATACCTTGTAAAATTAAGCTAACTCTTGAGAGAAACACGGCAAACGTCGTGAGGGATTATGAGCACACAAATCGCCAGAAATATCCCGTACGCTTATATCTCCTCCTTTGTCACAGCTCATCAGAAATGCTCGTTTTACGTTTACGTATCCGACGTATGTAATTTCCTCCATCAGAGCTTTTCAACATACATTTCCCCTCATACTTCAGAGCAGGCAAACTGTTGAGCATTTACTTTATTTGCTAAAACGTCCATTAATTAGGCACTTTTTTATGTTTAAAGTCAGAATCTTGTATGCACACTGGCTTCCTAGATATATACTACGTCCTCGACAAGTTGCATAATATTTTAAAACGTAAAAAATGTGGTTCATGAATACAGAACTTTTCTTCTGTTAAATTACTGTAATATGGTTTAAGTCATTAAAATTTCCCGAAGGAAGGGAATTTGAAGACTCATTTTTTAAGGTACAGAAAATCAGAGGAGGGAGCTTCCAGACCTGGCAAGTAAGTAGCAAGCCTTATATAACTAAGCACTCCAACCTCCACAGTCCGAGAGGGCGCCACTCCCGTCGGTCAACCCATGGAAGTAGGAAGTAAGTTACCTCCATAGGTCAACCCAGGAGGACTTCACATGTTAGACATCGTCCGTCCCAAAGTATTGACCAAGGGGCGCGACCCCCCGGCAACCTACGATATCTAACCATATAACGCCTCCATACCCAAGGTCACGGACAAAACAGTACCAGTACGATGCCTGCCAAACCTGAACCTACCACCGAATAAACGATGGCTCTAGTCCTGTGAACATTGTTTATTTTACTAGAGATAAAGGCTGTCTCGACATAGGTCTAGCCATCTGTGATTTGATTTCTGCAATATCTGAATCATCAGTATCAAAGGCTTGACATCCCGAGTGCCATACTACAAATGAGTTTTGTATGATAAATAATTTCCGATATTTCATAATTTCCTGAATAAATTTATTTATCCATATTTAAAGTTTATCTACATTAGCTCCTATAAAAGTCCTTTCCCCTCCCTCCACACATACTACTTTAATTTAAAAAGGATCTGAAAAATTTTTAAATGACCTGAACTCTTGAAATTTTGTATTCAAACTATGCAAACAAAATGAATTTCATATTTTAAGGGTTTTATATATACATTTCATTTAATAAATTCCAAATTAAAGTTCTTCCCTTTTTAATAATTATAGTTGTATTATTAAAAAATTATTCTTTTATCATTAAAGGCAGTTTTTAGATTTTGTTGTAAGCAAAAACTTTTAATGCTAGTTAACGGTTTTCCTTGTTGCGTTAAAGTTGCGTTAATTGTAATAGCGAAAAATTTCGGGTATCATATTTCAATGAAAATGTCTATTTTGACAGCTATTGAATGCAGTTAAACGATGTTTTTGCATGACATTCGTACGTAAGAACAGAATAAAAGACTCATTCTCCCCCCCCCAAAAAAAAATTATAAAACTGATTTAAAATGGATTCTGAAGAGATGTTTTCGCTGCGTCTGTGCGTATGTATGTATGTATTCGCGTAACTCAAAAACAAGTAGCCTCAGAACGTTGAAATTTTGTACATAGGCCTGCTGTAACATGAAGATGTGCACCTCGCATTTTGGTTGCAATTGGCACAACCAAATGTATATAAATATATGTATATATATATCCACTCTGTTACTCGGCTGAGTGAATTCAGTTTCTTTAGTCTTATACGTTTGTAAATTGTGTATTTTTTGCTTTAAAAATCATTGAATTATGATGTTCTTGTCTTTCGGTTAAGTTTTTATGCCCTTAGTTAACCTGCATGCAATAATTACGGAAATATCAACAATTAAAAAGTTTTTTTAAGTGCGGTTAAGCCTAAATTTGGTTGTGATAGCGGACATATTTGTTTACATTTGAAGCTTAGCCGAATATAGTGGATTTATAGCGAATCTAGAGAAACTAAGCTTTGCAACAACAAAGTGAGGTCTTCTTTCATTATTGCGAATTAAATTATGCTTGATTGATTCTGGAATTATCATTTAAGTTTTAGCTGGTTTTTGCGTAAAAATTGTAATTTCAATTGCAAAGAAAATTTTTAAATTGTTTTAACTGTACTTGGCGTTTTATGTTTTTCTATATCGTTCAATTTTTAATGAAAATATTTGGAATTTTTATGTATTTTTGCCTTACCGCGAAGTGACAACTGAATTAATTAGTAGCGCATGCGCATCAGGTAAGCGGCTCTGAATCGTCTGGGAAAAATTGCTTCTTTTTTATTTGTATCATTTCTTTTATACGTCGTTTTATATTTATTATAGTATTTGAATAGAACTTGTGGTAATTCTTCAGATGCTATAATTTTTGCTCATTTTGAGTTATAAAATGAATGAGATGTTACGCTGTTAAGTGAACCTAGCGCAGAAGTGTCGCTATGGTAAATAAATATAGTGAACTTTAAAGAGTGTATTTATTCTGCTGTGGTTTATGCACTATCGACGAAGTAGATTTAATTCAAAATTCCTTAACTGTTAATTCAATATGTTTGAATGAAATGCAGGAAAATTGCGCATAATTTAATATTCCGCACAAGGAAGTCATGTTGCGCACACATCAGATTTTTTTACTTATTTTAGGGTAAGAAAATCGAAAAGGGAAGATTATGCGAATAATTTTATTTTCGAAGAACTCGGTTACAATAAGAAGATAACAAATGAAAAGTAGTTATGGATAAACTACAAGTAGCTATAAGCTCTCAGCTTTTTTAAATAATATTCCAGTAAGAAAACATAGTAATGTTAAAGTTATAATATCTTTTAACAAGATATTTTCCTTTCTACTCCTCTGTCAGCAAAATCTCGCCCGATCTTAATATTGTCTGTGCTACTCTATAGTTCTCAAATAATGCATAAATAGTTAAAGAAATTGAATGTGTAGCAGAATCAGCGAAAACGTAAACTGAATGTCAGTTCGTGCTTGCTTCGCCGTGATGGATAGGTTCTTGCATTAGGTTGGCAAAAATTAAAGCTTCGGTGTGACTTTTGCTGGTGTTTTGCGAAGCTTTGTTAGTAATGCGAAAGCAATCATATATGGACGAGTTCATTTTAAAATTAAGTAAGCTAGTTCTCTGGCGAATATTTTTAAAAATTTCACAACCTGAGAGAGAATACTAAAAACTCTAAAAGGCTCCAGGGAACAGCACATGAAGAAATACGATAAATTTACTTTCGTGCAAGAAGTACTTTTTTGTATAGTGTTTTGCATAAAATATATATCTTTATAAAAATTTCTAGTTTCTAATGAATGTTAAAGCTATTCGTTTAAAAACATGACAAACTTGTCATAATAACTATGGAAATGTCTATTAAATATGAAGTTTGTAAAGTTTATCCTAAGTTTTAAATAGTTATCTTTACTTAAAGCTACTTTCCTGTCCCTCCTATTTTCAGCTTACACTTTCCTACCAGAATGAATCAAGTTTAATGCAAATGAGTAAGAGTAGTATTTAAGTCGAAATTCCACTGACTTCGAGAAAGCCACAGAATGTCTGACCAGCGGGCGTTAGCTTTTTGGTTACAACTCTGTAAGTTGTTACTACGCTCGGCCCTATTACAGGCCCTTGATAGCTTCGCTAGCTTATTCCGTATTAAGGGGCCAACTACTTAGAATTTTGATAGCTTCAGCTGTATCTCACTAAGACTTAAATAATGCTTAGTTAAACATTAGTGAAGTCTTAGTTCTTATTATTTTGAGTTCAAGCCCAAGTGGAGGCTTTACTGTACGCCGTGAGAAAGGGGCCATCTGCCACTTCTTAATTTGAACAATAAAGGGTAATTAACGCTTCTTATGTTTACGTCTTTGTTTCTGAACTAAAACGATTATTCGCTTAGCTGTTCAATAGGGTCCTCCACATTTCGTTGTTAAATAAAAGGGTGGAACCCCGCACGTTTGTATAGAGTAAAAGCCGCTAGCGTTCAAGAAATGCTTTCGATTGAAAGTGGTCGTTGAGAGTAAGAATTTTAAATTGCTTTGTATCTCGTGAACTTCGCCTACTTTTGTTTTCTTATTCACTCATACATATCCAGCAGATATGATTGTTTCCAAATGAGAGTTTTATGGTTTTTAAATGTCTGTTGCGATATATAATGATATTTCATCATTAATATTATTGAATTTTCTGGTTAGAACTTCCTCTAGCAAGAAAGACTACCTTTCATTCTTTGATCTCAATAAACTCAACGCTGCTTCTCATCTATAATCAGTGTGGTAAAAAGCGAATTCAGCCGTTTCGCTCCGGCGCTTTTCTTCCATGATGTTATGATTTGTTTCTTTTCTCATTTCTTATTTTGTTACAAGAGAATTTGCAATTAGATGCAGTAGCATTTTCTAACAAGCATTTCAGGTAATTTCTCTGCAAAAAATAAACATTTATTGGAGCGTGTTATACCAAAATGGATGTTGATATTTTAGTTTTAAGTGTATTAAAAGCACTGAAGATGTTACATGAAATTTGCGTACAAAGCAATTTAAACATTTGTTCCGTTTAATTTCAAGTCAAATAGTTTTTTTATTAAGGTTCTAGAAAACGACTTTCAAAAATTTGCGTTTTAGTTTTAAGGGTAGAAGATAAATGATAAGGACCAATAATTTAAAATAAATGCAAAAATTACTTTCCCATGGAATTAAATTACTAACAAGAGTCATTTTTAAAACGTTAAACAATATTAAGTACGAGAACTCTGAATTTAGACTGGAACGTTTAGGTGCGCAAATCCACCGTAAGAGTTATTATTTAATTAAAAGCGAAGCCGCAGAACACAAAAGAAACACTTGTGATTACATATTGCAACGTACGCACGGTTCGTAATGTACTCAATGCATACAGAACCGATTATAATATGATGGAATTTATTTTTCGAAAATCACTCTACAATTCTGGCACTCCTCACACAAAAGTACTCGTACAGCTCTTCTCAGCATAACAAAGGACAATCAGTAGGTACTATTATAAACTACCGAGAATGTTAAATACAAGGCAATGTAAAATGCCTCAAGTGCATAAGCTCGCACAACGATTTTTCATTATTATCAATACCCTGAGGTAAATTCTGAACTGAACTGAAAATTGATGCTCTCCAATCTTACACAGTTTTACGTACTGTTTATATATAATTCGCCTAAATACTTCCAGTACCTTCGATTTCTCGAAATTGCGAGAAATTATACATAATTGCAGTTATATAGGGCCAGACACGGTTACAGTTACGTAGGGATCGGATCCTTTACTGTACATAGGTATAGGACAAAATGTCCTTAAATGGCCGCCATGTCTGACGACCTTTAGTGATTCCTTGCAAAATCTGGTGAGAACAATTAGTCGAAAGAAACAATTTGCTAACTTAGCTCTATCTCGCCAAGATGGCGCGATAGTCATTTACCCCAATTTTAAATAGACTTAACCCTTGCAACCCTGTTTTTCTGGCGATATATCCCACTCTTGATGCCTTTCATGTTTAGTTATAAAAGAGATACTACAATTTATATATAATTTCACTAAAATTATATACATATACACAGTATTTATAGCAATATTTTGCCATTATTCTATATGACATTTTATATCATTATTATAATACAATAATATATATACTTTACTTACATATATTTTTATATCATTGTACATGACCTATCTGGCTGTAATTTATATCTGATAGATGAAAAATCTGTAATCTCTCTGAGTCAAAACTTTTTTCTAGTGCTGTTTTCGTATCCTTCACATTATCTAAAATTTCAAGAATAAAGGTGATGTAATGATCCAATGGTACGCTAGTTTGTAGAGGGAAATTCAGGAGAATAACCTGGTTCGTAACCAAAACTCAATACATTTTGTCAAGAGATTAAAGCAGCATGAGAACTAGCGTAATCAAGTTGAAAGATAGCGTTTTTATGATTGACGAATACTGGCTTCTTCCAATTCTTCTTTCAGTTTGTCTAACTCTTGGCAGTTGAAGTCTGGATTTATCACTTGGTCTCATCCAAATATATTATTGGCTTGATACCTCAACATACACTTAACAAAAAGTTTCTGGAATGCAGTAACCATTTTTGATGATGATGGCAAGATTCTAGGATGTTTGATATAACAGTGCAATAGCTATTTCTCATTTTTGATTACAATTCGTTTAAAAATGGTTCGCTTTCGTATCAAGAAAGCAAAGAATGATAAATACTAAATATCTACTCTATCTTTTTTGCAAAATGTTAATGTTGAAGCCATTGAAGAAGCTTTCTGATAAACCTAATACCTGCATCACTTTTTCAACTAATATTTGATGTATTAACATTATTTCTGCTTGTTTCTAGATTGATGGTTGGGATTAAGATTTCAGGCTTGTTTACAAAACTTCATCAAGTAACAAGTGTAATTGGATCCAGGTACCTTAACTGGGTCAATACAGTAATAAATTTGGTGTTGTTTATATTCTGTGAGGGGGAATTATTACAGCAAGAATATCGAACCATAAATCAGACAGACACAGAATTAAAACAGACTACCCTCGTTGGCTAACTTTTGTAAGGTATCACATAAAATGAAGCTACAAATGTACGGATGAAGGAATGAGATGGTGAATTGTCGGCAGATTGCAGGTGGCTACAGAACTCTATATAACACCCAGTGCCATCTGCAGTTTGTCGAAATAGTTTCAAGACACTGGATTCATATGGAGAAATCCTGGACAAGGTCGACCAAGAATCATAACAACGAATCAGAATTGTTATTTGGCGCTTTCATCATGCCGTTACAGAACTGCTACGGCTTCTCTGCTCTTACGTGAGCTATGTTCTGCCACTAAAATCAGTTTCAGAGTCTGTAATTTTCTGAAGGCTTGATGAGGTATGGCTGTATGACAGAAGATCAGCTGTTTGCTTCCTTCTCACTGTGGTACACAAGACACCAAGTTTCGCATGGTGCAGACAACATGAACCTTGAACCAGACTTTGAACTGGTGCAGAACCTTGAACCAGAGCATCATGCTTTTTACAGGTGAGTCATTCACTTATTCTCGGCATACCTGTATTTGAAGAGAGCCTGGAGCACGGTACCATTCCTCCCTCATCAGGAAAAAGATCGTTACGGTGGTGCAGATGTAATTGTTTGGGCTTTGCGTTGGACTTGCGCACACTCCTGCATATTTTAACAAGAACTCCCTGACTACTACGTGGTATGCAGAGGAGAACGTAGAGCCATATGTTCGACTTTTTAGGAGCACTGTTGGTTCTGGGTTCCTGTTAATGGAATGCTCTTCCATTCAGAGTTTCAGCTGGTCGACGGTTATCTGGAACGTGAGGATATTGGCCGCATGAATTGGACATGCAGATTTGAAAGCTGGAGAGCGTATCTGAGACTCTTCTGGAAGAGTAATTTCATCTAGCCATCTTCAGGATGGACAGCGTGACGGCATAATAGACTGCGAAACTTGTCTGGATGTGAGATGGGACCAAACCCCAAATTAGACTGATCTTCAACTGGATATTTAAACGTGAATTTTGGACATCCCTGCACTGTGAGCTGTGCTCATAATCATGAGTACATGATAACTTTTCAATGGAACATTTCCTGCTCTGTTATAAATGTGTATTCATACCAAATATCATTAATATTTGTTCATTAGTTTTAGAAATTAAATATAGTGTGGAAATTTTCTTGATTTTGCATAAGTGCATTTACTGATAAAAAATGACAATCATTCAATGACATCTGCCACACAGGTCATTCGATCACAGGCATTTACTAGAGGTTAAAAGCGTCGCTCAATAGAAAGTAGCAATTTACACTCAGGCTCTCTACATGTAGGTACGCACAACTGCCAAACTGATAAGCCTATTTAAATAGCCAGATCCGCTAAATCCATTTAGATGTGAATAAACATTTATATTTTTACAATATATATGATAATTTATATATTGTAATAATAATTTTATTGTTATTCTTTTATGTTACCTGAAGCTTCATCTTATAAGAAAGTACTATGGAAGGAAGGTCATGTAGAATTGAATTTAAAATTTTTTTTACTGTATTTTTATTGCATTACATATGCATTACATATGGTGATTTAATTAATAACTTCGCCCTTTTATTCTCTTTAAAAATTTATTTGTTTATTGTTATTCTTTTATGTTACCTTAAGCTTCATCTTATAAGAAAGTACTATGGAAGGAAGGTCATGTAGAATTGAATTTTAAATTTTTTTACTGTATTTTTATTGCATTACATATGCATTACATATGGTGATTTAATTAATAACTTCGCCCTTTTATTCTCTTTAAAAATTTATTTGTTTATTGTTATTCTTTTATGTTACCTGAAGCTTCATCTTATAAGAAAGTACTATGGAAGGAAGGTCATGTAGAATTGAATTTAAAATTTTTTTTACTGTATTTTTATTGCATTACATATGCATTACATATGGTGATTTAATTAATAACTTCGCCCTTTTATTCTCTTTAAAAATTTATTTGTTTATTGTTATTCTTTTATGTTACCTTAAGCTTCATCTTATAAGAAAGTACTATGGAAGGAAGGTCATGTAGAATTGAATTTTAAATTTTTTTTACTGTATTTTTATTGCATTACATATGCATTACATATGGTGATTTAATTAATAACTTCGCCCTTTTATTCTCTTTAAAAATTTATTTGTTTATTGTTATTCTTTTCTGTTACCTTAAGCTTCATCTTATAAGAAAGTACAATGGAAGGAAGGTCATGTAGAATTGAATTAAAATTTTTTTTTACTGTATTTTTACTTTTTTATTGCTTATGAAATTCACTTAACGTCTGAAGAATGAATTTTTTAATGTTGTAAACACAAAATGAAGCTCTGTATAGGGAGCAATGACTGTGACTGCAATTCAACTTCTTCCGAGAATGCTGTAAGTGATCTTGAACGTCTTGATGAGGTTGCCATTCAAGACTCACGAGTCTGGGGACCCGTGAAAAAGAGACAGTGAATGAACCTGTGATTTTAAATGTCGCTGAACTTCAGTTAAAAATCTCTGAATCTCAAATGGGGAGGATATTGGGAACTGTCCTATCGTTAACTCTGACTTTCACTGATTCTTTGTTCTAATTTTATATCTTGAGTATAGTCAATTTCTGTGCGTTGTACAAAAATGTGCCTGTAAACTTCATACATATTAAAATGTTTCAATAACTGAAAATTATTGATATCTATACTGAACGTTTGGATTTTAGAAGATTTTCATCAAGGACATATTCGCTATCTCTGAGCCTGTTTACCAAAACAGTAGAAGAAAACCGAAATGCATGTTGTCACGGTTATTTGATTGAAATTACAAGTAGAAGTTGGCAGATCACAAGAATTCCCCCATAGGTTATAGAGGTACAATCCTACCGTACAGCTCCTTCCCAATTTTGAAGTAGAAAACCCCCGGAGAAATACGAGGGTCTCCCAGCCCTCTTCTTCCCACCAAACATTCGAGAGAAGATTCGGATGGTTGTGTAATTTAAGTGTCTCCTTGCCGCGCAGACACTCTACACTTACAAACATCCAAATTACAGTAAGAAAGCAATCAGCTGTTTATGTATGCCTTTTGTTTACTAACGATTCTCTGCATTTTGCTCAAATTAATTATGCTTTCTTTAAATTACTCAGATTTCTCGCGAACAAACCAGTAATAGTGTATTTCTTAAATACAATATTTGCTGACTTTCAGTTTGTTATTTTTTACTTCAGATAGCTCAAATCCTATTAGAGTCAAATCCTATTACTGTACTTTACCTTTTTAAGTCGTTTACATCAGATGGTGTTAAATTGCGCAATGCAGTGTCAAATACGACTCCCAATACTCCCAATGAAACTGTCGAATTAACGATTGAGTGACACCAGTAGTATGGGGCCGAGCATTGTCATGGAGCAACACAATTCCTTTACTGAGCATTCCTCTTCGTTTGTTTTGAATGGCACGCCTTAGTTTTGTTAAAGTCTCACAATATCGTGCCGCATTAATGGTTTCCCCTCTGGGAAGAAATTCACTAAGCAAAACGCCTTTCCTATCCCAGAAGACAGTGCACATGATTTTTTGTGATGATATTGTCACTTTGAACTTTTGTGTTTTTGGAGAATGAGTGTGTCTCCACTCCATCGATTGTTGTTTCGATTTTGGTGTGAAATGACACACCCAAGTTTCATCACCTGTCACAATTTGGTTTAAAAAGTTTTCTCCCTCTTCACTGTACCGCGTGAGAAATGTCAGGGTACTACCAAGTCGCTTTGTTTTGTGAACATCAGTGAGTATTTTTGGAACTCATCGGGAACACAGTTTGCGATAATTCAAGCGGTCAGACACAATTTCGAACAAAACAGTACGTGAAATTTGGGGAAATGCCTCTGAAAGAGTTGTCATTGTGAAGCGTCTGTTCTCATGAATTGCTTCATCAACTTTCCTTACCAAATCATCGGTGACAACAGAAGGCCGACCACTCCGAGCCTCGGCGGGGACATTTGTTCAACCTGCATTAAACATTCTTACCCACTTTCTCACCATTCCGTCACTTATCGCATATTCACCGTAAACTTCTGTCACTTGACTATAAATTTCGGCCGGATTAACATTCCTCGCGTTCAAAAATTTAATCACGGCACGAATCTCACAGTCAGCGGGAGAACTAATTGTCTTAAACATTTTGAATGTCCACAGCAAACTGAAAACACAACGAAGAGCAACCAAAATGGCGACAATTGAAAGTCAGTGAACAAGAAAGACTAGTGCGCATGCGCGGGACGCCTACCACAGCGCTGCGACGACGCTAGAATGAAACGGTACTTAGTTTCCGAATACGCTACATAACTCAACGAGGACCTAAACTTTAGACTGCCAGAAGAATAACAAATTTGTAACGTTAATGTCTTTGGTAAAGAAATTAGTCTATATCGTCGTACATAGAACATAACAAATCATTCTATATTTTCGAAATATGTAATTCTTTACGATTTTAAACTCAAATTTAATTTCGCCATCTGTTTCTTCATATCAATTTAACTTATTTTAAATGTGTGCAGCATTCAAACTTCAGAAAGTATTATGACTGGATTCGAAGCATCGATAACATCATAAATTGGAGGAGAATCTTCAAAACGTTTCTTTTGCATACTTAGTGGAGGGACTATACCTATACAGCCTATTGTGCAATTCTTGTGTCCCATCCACCTCTACCTGTACCTATATAGTTTGACTGCCGCAGCTACGACCATGAGCACAAATACCATTAGGACTGACTGATTCCCGAAATAGAGAAGACGGCCATTAATCATGCGGTAGGCGAATTTTCCTTTCTCATATTTTCCGTGTTTATTTTCGCAGCGTTCAAAAGAGCACAGAATAAGCAAAAATTATCATAAAGTAGTCTAAGCTGAAATATGATCACCATTTGTGAATAACTGTTTCATTATATTAATTTTGTGCATCTATTATTTATTTATTTATTTATGAGTGCTTACACAACTTATTTGATTTATTTATTTATGAGTGCTCACGCAACTTAATTTTCCTACACATACATAACTTAATAACAAAATTGTAGTAAATAACTGTTGCCGTATAATAATTTTTATGATGATTACATCATTATATTATCAGTACTATGAATATACCTTACTATGAATTCTAATAATATTATTGTAATTAATTATAATAATTTTACTATATTAAATAATATTATAGTTATATTATAATTAATAATTATTATATATTTTTTAAATATTTGAGCTCAAATATATGTACATTATTTTTAATTTTTCTGGACATATCCCGCTCAAGTAACATAAAAACATGTTGATCATTATTTTCTATACCCCCAAAAGAAAACTTCTGCTAAATAAATACAGTTCCATGATTTTTAGTGATGTTATTTTTTAACGAAGAAATGGAATAGGGATTTTTCGTATATAGTTCATTAATTATATAAACAAAAATTCAACTTGTTTTATTTCCAGGTTTTAAATCAATACGAATCTGAATTTTTGCTTATATGAACTAAATGTGCGAAAAGCATGTGTGGCAGAATCCCCCGATGATACGGGAACTTCTGTATTTTGCTTCTGTAGCAAATTCCCTCTTTCCCACAAAAAGAGGACAATCATATGACCTCTCGTCCAGTAGCACGTAATTAACATCCCTTATGAACGACTGTGAGTGCTTTTGGCAGAATGGCAACCAAAGTTGCGTTTGCCACAGTAGAACTATACCAGCTGACACCGTCAAAATAAAGAATTTTTAAATTAATAGCCTTTATTGCGAATTAATAATTTTGAACATGCAAAGTGTTACAATTAATTTTTCCCTAAACAGTAAAAATACATTTATAACAATTCCTGTTTCCTGTGGGCTATAACACTAAGTCTTATTTAAAAAAAATCTTGATTATCAGAAATATATTTGGGCTGAGCACAAGAATAGACGGAATTTTAGTAACAGATTCAAACGTAAAATGCTGCATTGGTAGACTTTCCCTAACGCTGTTTGCCGTTTTTCGGCATACTGAATATAAAATTGCTTTCTGTTATGAATATTATGAAAGATTTAATAAGTATTCTGTTTAAATGAATGCAATTTAGCGTAGATTTATATTTGATGTAAAATTAATTGTTGTGTGTTTATAAAACACCTAGTCAAAATGTTACATGTAAATGCAATAAAATTTTGTAATGTAATAAATGTAATAAAGTTTTCTTCAACTTTTTTTAAAATTTTGCTTCAAAACTATCTTTGTATTACCATTGTCTACCAGAGCTCCATAGATGAAACAGAAGTTTGAATAAAATGCACACTCATGATTATTTAAAATGTTACTACATTTTGACCTAAACATTAAATTCTGAGAACTGCTTAACTTCTTCAAAGATTTCTTTAGAATGAGTTAAATCAGCAACAACAGTAGATAAATAA
Source organism: Stegodyphus mimosarum (assembly GCA_000611955.2). NCBI lineage: Eukaryota > Metazoa > Arthropoda > Arachnida > Araneae > Eresidae > Stegodyphus > Stegodyphus mimosarum. The sequence goes on along the minus strand of KK121358.1, from coordinate 36,809 downwards.
ATGACATAAAAAGGAAACTGAATAAATATATAAACAAAAGTAAAAATAGTTAAAAGAGCTATGAAGAAAATTTTGTTTGATATAGGAAAAAAGAAGCAATTCGGATTACTAAAGTTGTGATACTTAGAATCAGATTAGTTACTGTTATTTTAAGACTGCATTGTGAGGAAGGAAGAACGTTTAAAGTTTTCTGCTGAAATGGGATCAAAATTGGCGCGAAAATGTATTCGTAAGTTGGTTATACACTGCTATAATTCTCTTTTCTTCTTTTTGATGATAGAATGTTTTGGTAACTTATTTTCACAATGATACAACAAAGAGAAAAATACTCTTATGGATATTGTATTTATTTAGCTATTTTAAGTAGAATTGAAACTAAAAATTTTTCATTTTCCCGTGCAATGCAGCGCGTGACGACTTTTAAGAGAAAGCTACGCCGAAAATGCAAAAATAGAGGAGCACGCGCGTTTAATAAATAGATATCTCGTAATTGCTTTTGCTTTCCGGAAAAATCGAGAAAATAGCAGAATGTACACGTGCTTGATTAAAAAGCTTATAAAAGCCGGATTAAAACATCTCAGCTCAGTAGCTGTTTTAAGCAAACTGCAGTTGTTTACTTAGTGCTGTTATTGGTTGTAGCGAATGCGAGGGCAGATCGGATTAGTTTTCTATGTATTTTGAATTCTATTTAACGTTTTAGTAAGTCAAAATATAACTACTGTGAGATATTGTGATATTGTACGAATATCTCAGGAAATACTTAAGCATTTTGTTTTATTTCTTATGAAAAGAATAAATTTTATTAACTCTTCATCGACTTTTGCACTCAAATCCATTACGAACCCTTACGCACGCAACAATACATTTCAAAGATAAAGGAAGCGAGGAGGAAATTCCAAACTTTGAAAATTTGAAATTATGGTACAACTTTGATATACCCCCCCAAAAATTACCCGCCAAATCTGGCACTCCCTACGGACTTTTTAGGGTTGCTGTTTCTTATTTTGGTGTTGCCAATTTAGGTATTTTTCAGCTTTTAGGTTTTTGCTGTGGCCAAATTTAGTATTTTCTTGTATTTTGTACCATTTTTTAAGTTTTTTTTTTAAAGTTTTGTGGCAACAATTTTTGGATTTCATATATGTTTTACTGCCATTTCTTTGTGGAGTGATCAAGCGGATTTTTGACTTGCTATATTTTGCTGCAAATCTGGTTGTATTTTCCAATTATACTTTTTTTTCTATTAATTATTTTTATTTTTTAGCTTTCAATATGCCTACTGTATATTGTGTTGTTGAAAAGTTTCAGGGAATTTTGAGTCGGAAAATTGATAGTTGTGCTTCATTTTCGTCGCGTAGGCCGACAGTTGGAAGGCCAGATATTGTTAATTGTTTATTTTTGCATCATTTGGCTCAGGATATGCAGATGTTAATTGATTTTTTGATGGAAGTTGGATTGTTGAAGGCTGCAGTGTGTAAGAAATGTGGGTCTGGTATGAAACAGAAGTTGAAGAAGTCGTATTCGGATGGATTTGTGTATGCTTGTCCCAAAATGGTAGGTGGTAATCAGTGCAACACTGAAATGTCGATAAGGCATAATTCTTGGTTTTCGAAGTCTAAGCTTAAGTTGTTTGAGGTTTCGTTGATCACGTATGAGATTTTGAGAGGCACTAAGACAGCTAGGATTGCAGAGGAGTATGGTTTCTCTAGTACTACTTTAGCAGATTGGAGGCAATTCATTAACGAGACCATTTTGAATTATATTGAGGAGAATTCTGAGAAGCTAGGTGGTGATGGTGTTGTTGTGGAAATAAATGAGTCGAAGTTTGGTAAAAGGAAATACAACAGGGGTCATAGTGTTGAAGGTCAGTGAGTTTTTGGTGGTGTTGAAAGGGGATCAGGTAAGGTTTTAGTTGCTGTGCATGATAGGTCTCAGGAGACGTTGTTGTCGGTAATTAAGGAATGGATTAAGTCAGGTACGTCTGTTTATTCTGATTGTTGGAAAAGCTATGATTGTTTGACGGATGAGGGCTTTGAGCATTTAAAGGTAAAACATTCTTTAACATTTGTAGACCCCGATTCCGGGTGTCATACAAATACAATTGAAAGTACGTGGAGGCATGTTAAAGCTTCTTTGCCTACGTACAATCGCAAGGCAGATTATAAATTTTACCTTGAGATGTACATGTTTCGTAAATCATGTTTAGCGGCTAATGTTGATTGTTTCAATAAATTTATTGAAATTGCTGCTGGGGTAAATTGGGAGGAATTCAAAATTTCTGTATAAATAATTCTTTTTATTAGATTGCCGACACGTTTTTTCAATAGTATTTGTTAAAATTTTTGCGTAAATTGTATATAATATGTTATTCAGCGTCATTTATTTGTATTTTTTATGTATTCATTGTATTTTTTAGGTATTCTTTTTTTTTTGTATTTAATGATTCCGTATTTTTTATGTATTAATTATTTGTATTTAGCGAGAATCCATCTTGGCGAGAAAAAAAAGGCGCCAAAAACAGGTATTTTGCTTGGCGAGAAAAAAAACGCGCCAAATTTCCGATTTGGGGGGTATATCAAAGTAGTTTTCCGAAATTATTTGTAGTTTCTCTCAAGAGATGGCGACACTAAACCGAACTAGGTGGCCATAGAAATTGTTTATCTTTATAGGAAGCTACTCAAGCAGTTTTACCTCCAAAGTTTCTTTGCTGCGGTAAAAATTAGTTCATGTTCTGCTGTTACTATCAATGAACAAACAATATACTGTGATTTTTTCATAATGAAAGACGCTAAGGTAAAATGATTAGGGTTTGTTCGCTATTCCAATGTATCGACTAATAAAAATACTATTAATTATTACTTTTTAATCCTGAAGATTTATAATGTAGAAAATATTATTTATCAACTTTAGTTTTATCCACACTAATTATATATGACATGCATGTTTTTCATAATCTACTTTATTTTTATAATATATATTATTACAACAATTTTCAGTTGTCCACATTAGAAAATTTAAGACATAAAATGCAATAAAATAATCTATGAAAAGCCATATATAATAGTTAATTATACAAACAAAAATATATTAAGATAAATATACGATTTTCTAAATATTGTTAGAAGAAAACGAATGCCCATTCGAAAAAGCACACATTTGCGAAATTCAGTACTATATGCTATTTTAGTACACTGTGTCGTTCGAATATATTTTGATAGAACTCACTGCACAATTATTTGCCACTATGATGCATCGGCACAGGTATTGATATATGTATTATTTTGTGGTGTCCACCATGCGCTCCATGATGTTTTCTTTCGGATAGCAACTTGACTACCAGGCCCGCTGCTAAAAGTTGCATTATATCACTTTTCTTTTCTTTCATTTTTCCACCCTCAGCTATACCAAGAAATAACACTGCATTTAACGCCAGGATTGAAATAAACATTCTCATTACCTATAAAAAATAACATATGTTTATATTTATATATATATATATATCTTGTGCTTTTTTTAATATGCTACTAAAATTTTTTGTCATAGAAATAAATTATTGTCTTCATACAGGAATTATTAATTTTTGTTTTAAACTTTTATATTACATACAATAGGTATAATTCTGAATTTATAATTAGGTTCAAACAATGACATATGTTTGTTCTATTATTACAAATAGATTTTTTTCTTGACTTACCGTATTTTTAACAGCTTTGGGTTATCGTAGCCGATTTTGTTTTATTCATAATTATTCCTCTGCATATTGATGTGTGGATAATGGACAGTAATAGCATTTTCTTACTGTTTTCTTACTTTATGCATATTACACTGACAGCCAAAGCATTATAACTATCTCCATATTTTTAAATGAAAGCGTCTGGATGATGTGGAGAGCACGTGATTAAGTGGGAATGGTATTCAGCTGCTGTTGGAGAAAGAAAGGTGTCATTCTTGCACTTAACTTTTGCGAGTGATGGGAAAGGCTGCTGATCTAAGTGAAGCTGATAGAAGGCAGATTGTAACTGGCGAAACCCTCGGAACGGGTATCTCCGACACTGCACTAATGGTAGGTTATTTACGATCTTCCGTTCTTAGTATTTATGGAAAGTGGATAAATTTCCCTGAAATCATCAGTAGATGTCAAGGTATTGGACGTCATCAAAGGAAAAGAACGTCGAAGATTGTCCCGCTTGTTACAGCAAAATCGTCGCTAGACAGTGGCTCAGCTGACAGCCATTGCAGTGCTGGTCCAAATGCAAGTTTTTGGGAACACACAGTTCAGCAGACACTGTTGGATATGGGACTGCGCAGCAGATGTCCCACTAGTGTGCCTTTGTTGACCAAGCGTCATTGCCAACTACGCCTGTAGTGGGCCCGAGAACATCGAGAGTGAATCATAGATAAGTGGAAGACAGTTGCCTAGTCAAATGAATCATTTCTCATTCATCACATCGATGGTCATGTCAGGGCATACCGTCTTTTAGACGAATAGCTATTCTGCCCTGTAAAGCAGGTCATACACAGGCTGGTGGAGGCAGAATTATGTTTTTGACGACATTCTCATGGGCGGCTGTGGGACTTTTAGTTGTTGTAGAACAGACCACGATAGCTGCGGACAACCTGAACATAACTACGGAGCAGTTGCATCCTTACATTGTGCCTATCTTCCAAATGGAAATGGAATTTTCCAGCAGAACAGCGCCCTAGGCTTGAACTGCGTTGAAGGGATTCAAAGAGCATAAGGATGGGTTCCATTTCATGTCCTGGATATCTAGCTCTAGTATCTCAACCCGATAAAGCACATTTGAGATGTTATGCATCGGTAGCTCGGAGCTAAAACACTACAAAGTTGGAATATCTCGACTTTGCGTGACCGCTGCTTAGACATTTAGTACAACGTGACCCCAGTTATGTACCAAGAACTTGTGGCATCTATGTCAAGACGCGTTGCAGCTGTTTTGCAGGCCACAGGTCGCGCAACGCGTTATTGAATGAGTGGCCATAATGTTTCGACTCTTCAACGTATTTAAAAATTTTTCTTTATTGGCACAGCGATCCATAAAAAATATCACAATCGCCACTGTCTAAGATGAAAGTTGAGTTTAAAATGACTTCAGTTTTTATGTTTACAATGTGTCCACTGTTTGTTATAATTTCGGTTGAAAAAATTATCTTCTTTAATAGTGGTATGCAAGATTCATATGACACTGATTATTTTTTAAAAGGGCTCAGTTTAGAGCGATTTGCTAGAAGCAGATTAGAACGGAAAAGAGAAATATTCTGGCTAAAATAGGAAGGGGCTATTACAAATTACAGTTATAATTAGCCCAATGGGGCAATTTTCCCAGATGGACTATTAATTTTGTTTTGGCAGTTTGCGTTCATTCACTATAAATGTCTGTTTAATTTCAAATTGTTGCTACCAAATTTTATCGCCCTGTGTTATATTTAAAGAAATTAAATAATGAAGAATCTGTATAAATGTATGTATGTTTCTCGCATTGGAATAAAACAACCTTACCTACAGCCATCCAATTTTGAATAATGTAATCCTCCTGAGAATATGGGCATCTGGAAGCCTTATTTGGAATTCCTTTTATTATTGATTTCATAAATTGTAAAACTTTAACGAACTTTTGATTAACAAATTCAGGGATTTCAAAGCGAGCAATGGCAACATTGTACAGAAAGAAACATTTTTATCTCCAGTGCGCGAAACTGTGTATCGGAAGTTCTAAAGATATGCTCATTTTAAAATTATTTTGCGATATTCTTCTTGAGCTGAATTTTATGGTTTAAGTGCAAAGAGCGTTATATTTAATAAATAAAGGTAACACACAAAATGTTTTAAAAGCTGAAAGCTTTCAGAATTTTTTTTCTAGTCCAAAGGGATTTAGTTCCGAAGGACTGTTACTTTCGTTTGGGCGTTTTGCTTTGTTTCACAAGAAACGGCGTATCATTTTTCAATTTAGTGCTTATGTTTCTTTGTTGGTTATTTTTTTTGACGTAGCTTTCTCTTCAAAAATCGTCTGCGTGAGTTGCACGGGAAAATAAAAAGGAATTTTAATTACAGTTCTAAATAAATAGCCAAATAAATGTGAAATTCATAACAATATTCTCTAAAACTTTAACGAATTTTTCATTAACAAACTCAACGATTTCAAAGCCAGCAATACCAACGTTGTACAGAAAAACATTTTTATCTCCAGCGCGTGAGAGCGTGTACCGAAATTTCTAAAGATATGCACAATTTAAAATTATTTTGCGATATTGCTGTTGAACTGAATTTTATGGTTTAAGTGCGAAGAACATGGTATTTAACAAATAAAGGTAACACACAAAATGTTAAATAAACGCCCCTTTGGACGTAATTAAAACCTGAAACCTTTCAGATTTTTTTTTTTTTTTTTTACTTTAATTTTTTTTATCTTGTATATCTCCCGCTTCAAAGCGGAAGAGACTTAGGGATAGAAACCCTTTTTGGTGCAAAAGCATTAAAGCAGTAAACTGAAAGGTAAATATTATATAGAAATATATATCATGAAATTTTAACAAAACAATTTATTAAATGATGTAGGAGAAATTGTTATGTATTATATTTTTTAAAATAATAACTTTTAAAATCTTGTTGAAGTTTTAATCCAATAAATATTCTCGTTTTTAGAAATGATAAGGATTGTTCATAGAAGGCCCTTTAAACTTTTCTTCTATCAGACAATACTAAAAGTGTAAAACTTTTACATCAACCTCTTATGATAAATTTTAAGAAACTACAAAAGTTTTTAGCATTCTAATTTGGGTAGTAACCCATGCTTCGCAGAAAGGTTCATCTACAGAATTAAAAAAGTAGTAATTATTCGCAAACTATAGTTCGTATAAATATAGTATATAAGTATAGTTCATATAAACATAAGCATCTATATAAAACTATTGTTCTAGAGCCTAACAAAAAGTGCATCATTACATCAACGTAAATAATTCATCAATTTCTCCAAGTATTCATTTGTGGCGTTCAATTTTCAATGGCAGTAAAGCATAAAAAAGAACAAAAAAAATCTGAAAACCTTCCGATTTTAACGTTGCACTAGAGGATTTTTGAAGTTGCTTATGCTCTCATTGAGCTTGCAGTTTATCTGCCTGCTCTTCTACTCATTCCGTTTTTTTTTTTGGTCTTTTTAGATATATTATGCGTAACGTTTTTCGTATTTACGCCATATAAAATTCAACAGCAAATCCACAAATTTTTTTAAAAGCAGCATACAATATTTTTTATAGAGTGGTATGTATTCCCGTTTATATTTTAGCCCAAAAGCGCTATTATTATCGCACTTTACTTTTAAGTAGAATCATATTTGTTTTCTGTTTCGCTTTTCAGATAACTAGCCGCTGGCGCTGCCAGCTGTCTAAAGTAATTGCTATTAAAAAGATACATAATGCTTTCATAAATCCAGCTAACGTCATTTCGCGCATCCAGCTGGTAATTAATAAAAGAAGTAAAGAACAGCACTTTTTTCTTTTAAATAGCTTATTTTTTTAATCAATAACAGGAAGATTGAATTTAAATACAAAATTTTTGGTTGAGTCTTATGTTTCGCTAAATGCTATACTTAGAATTAATGGTAATATGTAAATGAAGCATAAATGGCGTGTATAAATGAGAAACGTATAACCCGCGAATAGTTATGCAGATAAGTAACAACAATTTGCATTGGTAAAGGTTTTAAAAACCATTATCACATAGTTGTAAGTTTTAAAAACCATTAGAACACGGAAAATTACTCTTTGGATCACAAAGGGCTAGGAATTACAGGGTCTTCTTTGTGTAAATAAAAGGATAAATATGTTGTTGTTAACTGTCTAAGGAAATATAGCGATATCTCATTAATGTTTATCTCCCTAATTACCAGTTGAGAATATTTGCTTAACATTAATCAAAAAATTTTTGGTTAAAAAATCATTTATTTCTGTATGCGTGGAAGAAATTTTTAATAATTTGACGCAAAACATTTTTTCAAAGCACTTTCTATTTCATTCAATTATTTATGCAAAAACATAAAAACAAAAAATTGTTTTGAATAATTAAATTCAAAACAATTTTTTGGTAATTAAGTAATTACATTTTAGAGTTTAGATTTGTGACTTCGTATTGCAAAGATGTTTATTAATGAACATGGACATTAACATATTTAAACTACAACATAGCTTTTCCAAAATGAGAGCATACATTAAATATATAAATAAATAAATAATAAATACAAGCTTACGGTGTACACATATTTTTATCTAAATGTGTTTTTTTTTTATGAAAATTAACTAAAATTACAGTAAAAGGAAATCTGAAAGGTTTCAGATTTTAACGGTTGCCCAAAAAGGATTTGTTAAGATTTTTTATGTTCTCCTTGAGTTTGCAGTTTAAAACTTTGTTCTTGCACTGAGTCCTATAACCCTTTAACGTCTTTTTAGCGTTATTATTAAGTACAAATTTCTCCGCACTTCGGCATCAAAATTAAAAGCAGCATAGCCGCCGTCTACGTTTAGAATTTTCGATACAGCGTTAAGTATTGGCATACACTTTATTTTCTTCTTTTCTTTTTTCAAGTCTTTTCACATTTCATTATACCGCTTCAGTTTTTCTTGTTAAGATGGCTTTGCAAAACTTTGTCTTTTTGTTATTAACGTTTCGTGTGCTTACTTTATTTATTAAATATCACGTTTTTGGTGCTTATGCCACATAAAATCCGATTCAACAGTTAAATCATATAATATTTAAAAACAGCATATATTTAGAATTTCCGACGGACAGTCTCGCGCGCTGGAGATAAAAAATGTTTTGTTCCCTACAGTGTTGTCAGCTCTCGCTTTCAAACGGTTGAGTTTGTTAATAAAAAAATTTCTAAAGTTTTACAAAATAGGAAATAAATTATAAATCAAATTCGAAATTCAAAATTCGGGCTTTCACGTTCGAGTGGAGGACTACGTTATTCAAACTTTGATGGCTTTAAGGACCGTTATATTTTCACAGTTCGAAAAAACACACATATGTTCATGCAGAGGTTTTTTGGTTAATTTCTTTAAATATTATACGGGGCGATAATATTTGGCGGCAACAATTTGAAAAGTGATACACAATTTATTGTGATTCAAAGCAAAATTCCGTTTTGAGACTACTATCCCAATCGAAACTAATGGGGCTAATAATAACATCACAAAATTTTTCATAGTAATAACTAACCGTTTAACATTAAATCCAAAAATACAGTGAAAATATGACTCCCTGTTTCAAGTCATAAAACCTCAAAATAAAGAGAAATCTATAAGTTATAACTAATGACTAAATACAAAGCATTTGAATATTTAATAGTAATGCTATAAAAATAAACTAACCTTTTGTTTTGTGTTTAGACTCATACATTCGCCTGTTAATGCAGGTACGAAATTTCATTCCTAAATTTTCTTTTATATATAGGTTGTGATTTCCTTGTCTTATTGGGAATTTCGGAAGCTGTCAAACTTCAAAAAGTAAACAAACGGCTGTCTGTAAAGAGAATATATGCTAGTGACAACGAGAATTAAAAATATATCTTTTTACCTGTGAGAAACGCCATTTTTAAGGCTCAGTAGCGATGATTTTGACGCTTGGGGAATATTTCCGTTAAAGTTATAAATTTACGATTTTATCTCGTTTCGTTTCAAATAGTATTTATCAGACCAAGGCGACGAGTGGGAGTTGTCAACATAATATATAAAAGTTCTGTTGCTGAAAAGGCTGTTGTTAATCCTATGTTAATTGTTATTGTTATCTGAATTAATGCTGAAAACATAAGAAGCCTGAGGATATCTTAAAAAATACAAATGTTATGAAACACCCATTTTAATATATACATCGGATGGTTTGAGAATGACGCAAATAAATGCTGAAGCACGAATTAATAAAAGCCTGCAATCGGGGAAGATTTTAATTACTCGTTTTATTTTAATTAAAGATTTTGCGGCCACAAATATCGTGCCTGCTCCAGAACATGACTTTTGCTTTTTTTTATTTTACTGCGAAAGTGCGAAAGCAGTAGAATTTGAAGCGTGTTTGAAGAAATTTGAAGTTTGTAGCATGTTGGCAGCAACAGAAACTGAAGCGGAATCCATTTTGTTCAAGATAAACGATTAATTCAGAGTTAGTTTCAACTTTGATATCATTTTGATTGGATAATTAATGAAGCTGGCATCGATGCATAATAGCTGTATAAGGTAAAGAAACTTGGCAGTCGAGGCGGGTTAATTCCATTTTTATTTTCCGGTTGACGTTCATGGCCACAATCACTTGGCATTCTAGTTGTGCCTATTGAAGAACATTTATATGTTGTAAAGTATTGCGATAGAAAGCGCGCACAACGAAATAGCGACCAAGCAGGGCACAGAAAGAAGCTGAAGTGCTTAGTTAGCTAATATAGAGGCACACGATACGTCATCAGAGCTGAGAAGGCCATGCAAAATGGAATGATCTAGAAATGATCAATCTAGAGAAGTTATTACGATTTTTAAGACAGAGAGAGAGAGAATTCAAGGGAATTAGGGATTAGTTTAAATTATAATTTTGATTTACATATTTTTTATCTTACACACACACATATATATATATATATTACTGTGAACACAGACAATCTTTAAACCAAATCTCTTTTAAAACATTTACAGAATTTTCTCTTGATTCTGGATTATTCAGATCCATATAAAATGTATCGACTATAATTAGTAACACTATAATTAGTAACACAGATGTTGAACCAGTTTATAGAATGTAAAACGTAAAAAGTATTACTAATAATTTAAAAAAAATCTGAAATGTTTCAGATTTTAAATTACGTCCAAAGGGACGTTTATTTAACATTCTGTGTGTTACCTTTATTTGTTAAATACCATGTTCTTCGCACTCAAACCGTAAAATTCAGTTCAATAGCAATATCGCAAAATAATTTTAAATTGAGCCTATCTTTAGAAATTTCGGTACACGCTCTCACGCGCTGGAGATAAAAATGTTTTTCTGTACAACGTTGGTATTGCTGGCTTTGAAATCTTTGAGTTTGTTAATGAAAAATTCGTTAAAGTTTTAGAGAATATTGTTACGAATTTCACATTTATTTGGCTATTTATTTAGAACTGTAATTAGAATTCCTTTTTATTTTCCCGTGCAACGCACGCAGACGATTTTTGAAGAGAAAGCTACGTCAAAAAAAAAAACATGCATACATTTATGCAGATTTTTCATTTTTTTAAATTTAATGCAGAGCGATAACATTTAGTGGCAACAATTTGAAAAGTGAATCGGGCATTCAGAGTGAATCAACGCAAAATCGCAAAACGAAAGTAATAGTCCTTCGAGACTAAATCCCTTTGGACTAAAAATTAGTTGGGAATAATTTTTCTGAGTTTTTAATTAATATCTCTGATTTTAGATATATTTTTTGGAAAAGTGAACATCTACCTTTTCCAGGACCTAGAAAAGAACTGTAGAAAATTTAGTGACGATAGCTATAATAGTGACTGTGTTATTAGCGAACAAACACACACACAGACTTTTTTCTCTCCTTATACATATAGATATATAGATAGTATGATCGCAGTCAGCTAACTGCGCAACATGGACATTAGAGTTCATAATTTTTCTGAAGATGCTATGAGGACTGGCAAGAATATAATCTTGTGTATGCGGAATTTCCAGATCTTGATGGAGTCATTGATTTTGCACCAACCGGGTGGTGCATTAGCAATTGCTCTTAGGATTTTGTTTTGAAATATTTTGAGCACTGTTGCGTACACGGGGACCGCATAAAATAAAACAGAACGAATTAGAGTGACATATAAGTTTCTTTTGATGGGTAAATCCAAGTTAGATTTCCTCCCTACCAGAGTGTAAATCGCTATGTAAGCAGATCTGGCTTTGTTTAAGGTATATATTACATATTCTTTGAAATTTTGTTACAGCCTAAATATTTTACGGTTGTAAATTCCATGCTATTTGATATGCTTTTTGAAATTCAAAGACAATGAAATTTCAAAATGATATTGTAAACTAATTATTCTTGAAAATATAAACATAGATGAAAGACATATTAACACTTAAAAAAATTTGTCTCAATTCAAAGGTTTACTTTATTATTAATTTTTTCATAATAAACAATGAAAAAATGCTGTATTTTATTACAGAAGCCTATCAGAAAATTTATTTGCTCGTCCATTTCTTAGCTGTAAACATTTTTCCACTCTTAATAACTTATGTGAAACCTTCGTTGGATTTACGATGCGTCAAGCATAACATTGAATGTGATGAATGGTGATGAAATGGAAGCAGTGTTTAAGATTCAATTATTAATATAAGAAAATTGAAGCTAGCTTAAGTTATGAACTTAATCCGATTTATGACGTGAAAGAAAATTAATATATTTATTGTGAAAAGTGATATTATATTAATTAGTGACTATTAATTTACTAGACATACAGTATTTACTCGCGTAATAGTTGCACCCCTGTTATGAAGCAGAAAAAGTCGTCAAAATACTTTCCCCCACATAAAAGTCGCAACCGCGTATTGGACCTTCATCTAGAAAATATAAATATATCAGCAGTACTCTTCCCAGTACTAGTACTCATAACAGATTCATCTGTTCTGTCTCTCCCATTGACATTCTCAATGGTCATTCCATAGCAAGATAAGGAATCACCTGCTCCCCCGGCAGCATGAGAGAGCTCATTGAAACAAGATTTCTTAATCCCCACCCCTTCATTTTAAAGCCTTCAGCTCGTTCTTTGTTAAAGAAAGTATGCACGTGCTCTAAATTTACTGGGCTATATGTATCTAAAGTTACAGAAAAAGAAACTTTGCCGATATTTTTTTTTCCGGGGAATTCCATGTTGGTGTGTTTTGGATGGTTTTTTTAGTCCGAAGGGGCAATTTGCGTTGGTTCACTATAAATGTCGATTCACTTTTCAAATTTTTGCCACCAAATATTAGAACCCTGTATTATATTTAATGAAATTAAATAATGAAGAATGCGCATAAATGTATATATTTTTCCCTCACTGAGATAACGCAACGGTACCTAGAGCCACCTAATTTTGAATATTGAACGTTTTTACCCGGATGTGGGCATCTGGAAGTCCACATTTGAAATTTCGAATTTGCTTTATTATCCATTTCACATATTTTGTAATACTTTAAGGAATTTTTTATTAACAAACTCAACAATTTCAAAGCTATGCACATTAAAAATTTATTTTGTGATATTGCTGTTGAACTGAATTTTATGGTTTAAGTGCGAAGAACATGATGTTTAATAAATAAAAGCAACACGCAAAATATGTAAAATCTGAAAGTTTTCAATTTTTCTTGCTTGATTATGAGAAAATGTAGAAAGAATAATAGTTATAAAATGGGATTTAATCTGAAAATTATTGAATATGTTAAAGCGAATGGAAACAGAACTGCTGAAAGAGAATGGAAAGTAAGTGACAAATTAGTAAGGCACTGGAGGAAATCCAAACAATCGCCACAAGAAACAAATGTAAATAGGCGAGCATTCAGAGAACCAATTCAAAGCATGAAATTTTCCCGATGATAGAAAATGAACTTTTTTCTTATATTTGTGCATTGCGAAACGAGGGATGTGCGGTATATCGAACGTTTTGGGCGGAAGCGAAGACAACATTTTATGGAGTGACGGAGATTCTTCAGACACCGATTCTCACTGCAACAGTGATAACTGATACTGATAATTTCAGTGAAAGTGATTTGTTATGAATTATGTATTATGTTATTAGAATTTTTTGTCAAACTTTTCACAAAGATTATTTGTGAATTTTACGTCAATAAAAATATTACGATAAAAAGCAAAATGCCCTTTTTTTGCTTGCAGCTGAGGAAAAGACTTATTAATAAACAGTACATAATCGGGAAATGTTTGGTAAGTTGCTAATTTTATTTTAATGTATTTTTACACCAATGTTTTAGCATTAGAGTGTACAATATTGTGTAGTAGATTTCCTGCATAACAGTCGCACCTAGACTTTCACAATGAAAAATCGGCAAAAATAGTGCGACTATTACGCGAGTAAACACGGTATATAATTCATATAAAATCATTGTTCTTATTTCGAGACCGTTGATATATGTGTATATACATCGATATTATTTAATGTTGAAACGTCATAAATATTTTATATTTTTATTCAGAAAGATAATTACTATACCAGGTTTTGCAAAGAGCTGGTGAGAAGTATATTTCATTATAACATGCGTTAAGAAATAATAGGATAAGGGGGAAAATGTAATGGTTTCAATTGAGTGAAATTGTGACTATGAAAAACATTTTCTCAAACTATATGCTACAGCTTTTTATTTTTAGTAATTAGTATTTGATGGTAGTTTTAGTTTTAATTTTTCTACTTCAAACATATTAATCTCAGATCATAAGCCCATATTCTCAAGTTTTATATTAGAACTTATTTAAGGAATACTGTTATTCTTTTAAAGCATTCTTATCAAGGTTTTAGTTAGATTTATTGAATATTTTATTATGTGCTTCTGTATAATCTGCACTGTTATTATTAATCACTTAGTTTGTGGAATTTGCTTTTCGTCTTGCACTTTCTAAGTTATTTCAAATGAGTAAATTTCAATTTTGAGTTTTTAGGTGCATGTATTCACAGGAGGATTACGTTATTAAAATTTTGATTGCTATAGGTACCGCTGTTTTATTACATTGCGAGAAACGTACATACATTTATGCAGATTGGTCATTATTTAATTTATTTAAATATAATACAGGAAGATAATATTTGGTGGCAGCAATTTGAAAGTGAAAGAACGCTTGTAGCGAATCAACACAAAATGCGAAAACGAAATGAATAGTCCTTCTGGGCAAATTGGTCCTTTGGACTAAAAATATATGTATATAGTCTCTACAAATCAACTTCTGTCGCTTTTGTCGAGCAATAAAGCTATCGTTGTTTACTTTAGATGCAGGCATGTGTTTTTATAGGAAATAGCATTTTAAATGCTATTAAATGCTTTCAAGAGATTATTAGTTTGGATCTTTCATAGTTAATTATGACTTTTGAAACCGTATAAATTATTTTTCTTTGCAAAATTGTCTTTAATATTTCTTAGTGCATGTTTTCTCTTACTTATTTTGTGTCTGTTCTTTATAAAATTTTCTTACATATAAATGTTTAATTTTTAAGAGTCCATTGTTAAGTTTATGCGAAAACATTGAAAATGCGAGTTTTCATGCGAATCTTTCAGTTTAAAAAATATTTCAACATAACTGCAAATGAAATTGAAATTAATTATGACATTAAGATAAGAAAATTACTTATCACCTTTGGATAAGAATTTATAATTTGTAGCAAAGTGGCTCTGTATGAAGGAATTTTAAATGATTCTGAGTTAAGAAAATTAATTATCACATTTGAATAAGAATGGATAATTTGTAGTAAAGGGGCTCTGTATGAAGGAATTTTAAGTGGTTCTGAATTAAGAAAATTAATTATCATATTTGGATAGGAATGGATAATTTGCAGCAAAGTGGCTCTGTATGAAGGAAATTTAAGTGGTTCTAAATTAAGAAAATTAATTATCACATTTGAATAAGAGTGGATAATTTGTAGTAAAGGGCTCTGTATGAAAGAATTCTAAAAGGTTCTGAATTAAGTAAATTAATTATCATATTTGAATAGGAATGGATAATTTGCAAAGTGGCTCTGTATGAAGGAAATTTAAGTGGTTCTCAATTAAGAAAATTAATTATCACCTTTGGATAAGAATGGATAATTTGTAAAAAAGGTGGCTCTGCATGAAGGAATTCTAAGTGGTTCTAAATTGAGAACATTAATTATCACCTTTGGATAAAAATGGGTAATTTGTATCGAAATGGTTCTGTAAGAAAAAATTCTACAAAATACAAAAAAGCATTTGTATAAAGTACATTTATTGATGGCAAAAGACAAGCTGATGTTGATAACCAATATCACAGAAGTTATACACACACTTATTAATGTGCAAACTCACATCTTCAAACCTATGCTAGATTTTTGTTATCAATACACTAATTTTAAGCACTTTTTGATGCCTTAAGAAATGTTAATATGCTCATGAATGGAAGTTTAAAAAAAAATTGGGGATGACTTTATTTATAATTTACAACATCATTTTGACAGAAATATACATTAAATCAAACTATTTAGGTGTTAGTTTTAATTAGAATGTTAGCACTTTCGGAAACGTATAAGCAAGTGAAATGCTTTTCATATTAACAATTTTTTAAAACATTGTATCTTATCTCAAATCTCGTAACAATAACGTATTTAGTATATCGCTGTAGCAAGTAGAAAACATTTCATGTTATGGATTTTCTGGAGCGTTTCACGAGAATTCCCAGTCCCCACAAATAATGTCCTACCACCCAACGTTTTTTTCTGGCAGTAATTAAAATGTCTCTTTAATACAATAACACCTTTAACCTAAAAAATTTGACAAGTAAAATTTCGTATTACACGTATTACTATGATGCTAAGAAATTTAGATGACCTCACATAAGATAATGCATTTTTTACATACATTAATTTGTAAAGATAAATCTGCGTTTAAAACGGCTTCATATATGTGAAGCTGATATGTTGAATGTGTATAAAAAATAAGTAAATGAATTAAATATCATATCTTGAGGTAAATATATTATTATTACTTACGTGTTCTGCCCTAAGGCAGTACACGGAAGGAGGCCTTCGTGGAGGATTGGCCAAGGGAAATTGGCTGACCTTTACACATGAAGAAAACCACAAAAACCCTCATGCAGCCAGCCCGTTCGCGAGATTGGAACATCCGACCGAACTAACACTGTTCAAAGACTTTACTACTCGGCCACTGATGGGTTTGAGGTAAATGTACTCATATATTTATTTCTTTTGTAATGTAAAACATAAAAGGTTAGTGAAAAATACCCTTAGTACAGAACTGAAGCTGCTAGGATACGATGGATATAGTTTTTAATTGCTTCATTTTAAGGAACAACGATGATTGCAACTTTATAGTTGGTTCCAATAGGGTATTAACTTGCATTAATCAAATTATTAATCAAAGATTTTATTTCTCATACATAAGAGAAGACATCTATTGTGTCAGCTAAATATTTCAGTATTAAGCTGTTAACTATTAGAAATTATTAACCGTTAGTTATTATTATTTCTGCTAGTTGATGCAATTGTTCATTCATTTCTACAGGTGCTGTAAAATAACTACAACTTCAGCAAGTTGCTGACATATTTAAAATGATGATAGATGATTAACTTTCTTCATCAGTCCATGATACTTCATAATAGTCACTTTTAAATGGAACTGCAGTTCATACTTTGAGCAATTTCACTATGCGTTGTATGATATTGTACAGCAAAACGTTTGCTCAATTACTGGATGTTTTTAGAGTTGAAAAGACATCAATCAATATAAAAAATATGAATATTACACAAATTAACGATTGGAAAGCATAAAATCCAACGAAAATATACTTATAAGGATGACATACAATTGTATAACATACACTCCTCAATCACACAGATACTTGGTGTGAAGAACAGACGGAAGAATATTCTGGAATCATTGACAAAGATTAAACTGGGACCATTTTGTCACATAGGCTTAAGGGGCAAATCGTAATACTCATATGGAAGACAGAAATCTTCAACCGCATTTTGAATGGTGTTCTTCTGATAGTAGTTTAGCTATGAGTCCAGCCACCAGAATTTCTGATACTGAACTTCGTCCTCCACCTCCAAAGAGACCATGAAAGATATGCTTGGCTTCAGATGATGATACCAAGAAGAGAATCAGTGCAATTAGAATGTTTATTAGCGTAGAGAGCTTCATGGTTGTATGATCCGGTTCTTCAGATCCTATAACGAAAAGAACAACTTGAAATTTCTTTATTTAAAATTTATTTCATGCAAAGTACCGAATTTTTTCATTTACATACAAATGCAGTAAAATCTCTTATTTTAACCTTTGCCGTAGAATATCTCCTGTAAAAGTTATCAATATTCTGAAGCAAAATATAATGGTTTTAAAACCATAACAAACCTCGGTACTGAAATGAATTAATGATAATTATTGCCTGCAGGGTGATCACCTCAAAGCTAAAGTTAGCTGGAATGTTCGACTTGGGGAAGTTTCACAGTAGATTCTCTTAGATTGGAATTTTCCATGCTATGAGTTGAAAGAAAGTAATCAGTCACTCAAAACTGTACAGCATTTACTTACTTATTTTGAACTGAACATCAATAATGCATTAAGGTATAGTGATTATAAGCTGTAAATCATTGACTATGATGACTGACTACTTCAAGCTAAATATGATTATAAATTAATTCCTAATAATTATGATTACAAATTGATATTTATTGTGCATTATTTTTCTCCTGTGCTTTTGTTTATTTGTGTATTTGTTTCTATTGTTTAAATTGCGCATCATATCTGTACCTTATGCTTTACTATCTACCGTAATCAAGCTTTCATTTGAGTGCTTGTGATATCCGCAGCAGTGACGGGCCAAGACAGGAACCAAGACGGGAAAGTGGATAGTGACTCTGGTTGCTGTACCGAAGGGCCCGTATTTGAATCCCAGAGAAGACATGGACGTAATTTGTCCGTCTCTTTGTAAGATGCAACAGTGGCCCACCTTTTAGCTACCTTCATAATAAAGAGACAACTGCATCCAGTCTTAGCGGTCCAGCCAACGCCTATAAACGGCTACAGCCCGCCATGGGTATTAACAACGCTGACCTGAGAGTTGTAATGTTTCGTATACACTCATGTTAGGACTACCAGAGATGACACCTCGACTCCTGACAGGTATTTCTGGCGTTAGGTATGTGAGGATGCATTATCGTGATGCAGTGATCATCCTCCTTGGCATTTCGCTTGACGATTTCTTCCGATTGCCTGCCTCAATCGTTTTGAAACTTGTACGTAAAAGAAGCCGTTAGACTTTTGTCTAGGTGGTTAAATTCATGGTACACCACATCTTCGTTGTCGAAAATCGCAATGAGCATCACTTTTGCTTTAGAACTGACGTGATTTCTTTGGTTCAGAAGAGGACGTTGTGTGCCATTCTGATGATTATATCTTTATCTCCTGTCGTAAGAGTAAACCCAGTTCTCGTCGCGAATAATAACTGCCTCATAAAATGTTGGGTCACCTGTGCTTTTTTCAGAGCATTTGACAGCAGTCAGCTGCCGAATTTCCATTTGATCTAGGTTCAGCATCCCCGGGATAAATTTTGCATTGACAAGTTCAATCTTAAAGTCACCTGACAGAATTGTGTTAGTGGATTCGTGAGTGATCCCTACTTCCTGTGCCAATTCGTCGATGGTCATTCTTCTGTCCGATCTTGATTAATTGTTTCACTTGTTCGACCATTCTTTCGTTTCTAGTGGTTGAAGGTCTCCTATTGCAGCTGTCTTCTTCCAGCGATTCCTGTCTACCCCGAAATCTTGAAGAACCACTCGTAAACGGCTGTTTCCTTTGAAGAATCCCATCACCGTAAATTGTCTGTAAGGCTACTAAGCCTCTGAAGTACATTTCGCCAATCTGCGCAGGAACTTGATGTTAGCCGAACTTCGACATTACGCCAACTGACTGCTACACACTCCTACCTTCAGCTGTACACAGTCTGTTATGAATTTCGGTAGTAAATAAAAATAGTGGTAGTAAAAAAATTAATTACTTGTAGTGATAAAGAGTTACAACAAAATTCCTGGTACTTTCTGACTACCTCTCGCAATATGAAAATGTACATTATCTTTACAGTAGTATAATAGACGCATTGCGATAACAAACATGAAGATTGTTGTTGCCTTTTGTCGAATTCAGTATTGTTTTATTTAGATTTGAAAATATAACATCCAAAAACATTTTCTCATTAAAAATGATGACTGTAAATCTCTTATTTTAATTAATAAATTCATGACGATGTATTTAATTACGTGTTTGATACCACAAGTATATTCTACACTTAATAATTTATATTAAACATTAATTATACAATTTTCTTTTAATGTAATCGTCATATGCGATGTAAATCAATTTTAAAAGGCTCAAATCTAAAATTACAAATATTTGAAGATCTATTTCGGAATGTTTTTCCATATATATTAATATTTCGAGCATTTATTAAATTTTTAAATCTAGATATAAAATTTCATTGAAATCATGTTTTTTTTTGTTTTTGTCAAGAGAACACGATGTTGGCATAATTCGGTCATAAGAAATTACGATTTCTTGTCAAATGTTATATGCATCTGCGAAAACAAAATTAATAACAATCGATAAAATATTCAATATTTATACTGCAGAAGCTGTTTAATATATACATATAGAATGCATTTGATATAAATTTGTATTTATTATAGTATTTAATAAAATTATTCACACAATTTATTTAAAATAACAACAAAATTCCACAGAACTTACTTCATATATTCATTAATTATCACATTAAACAATTATGTAAGCAATTTTTTTAAATAAAAACATATGTAATTCTATTTATTACTAAGCGTACTAGAAAAATCCATTTATTATTTTACTTAATACGATTTCGTTAAAAAAACAACATACATAAACATGCCGAAAAATTCCTTTTTTACAGAACTTTGTGATGACCACATTTCTGCAATTGCTGCTAATAATGTATCAAAGTATCAACTATATCTTCTTTTCAGCTGATAGAAGATTAAAAATAGTTAGAAGAAAGGCGTTTTCTACAACGAAAAACTGCTTTATTGACACAATGCAATTACGAAAAACCAGTTAGATCATTAAACGCTTGTTTCTCGTATATGTGCACATCGGTGACTATTCGTTTCTCGCCAATCTCTAAACAAGCCAAATCACTTTCTTGCCAAGACGGCTATAGAAAACAAGTACCAAAATCAGTACTATACGGTGCAGTAGCATGATGAGGAGATAATAATAATTTTTATTTTAAAAATCTCTGCTTTTTAGAACAAGAATAGTGTGAATAGGGATATGGTATCTTGTAAATGTACTTTTTAATTAAGTAATTCAAAGTATTTACTACTTTAGCTCGAATTTCAATCAAAGTGATCTTTATCAGAAAAGTCGAAGAAAAAAAGAAAAAGGTTTGTGGCGTGGACGAACTCAGCTGATTAATGTTTATTTACTTTTTTCGTTAACTCTAATATTAATTCCTCTTGTTCTGTAAAAGTATACCACAAAGCTTACACAAATGAGTTATAACGCTAACAAAAATATACATAAAAAAATACAATAACACTGAAAATGGGGGAAAATACTAAAAAAAGTAGTAAAAGGGAAAAATAAAATAGAATATAAAAAAACCCCAGAAAATCTGAATGTTTCAGATTTTAAATTACGTTCAAAAGGGCGTTTATTTAACGTTTTGTGTGTAACCTTTATTTGTTAAATATCATGTTCTTCGCACATAAACCGTATACTTCAGTTCAAGAGCAAAATCGCAAAATAATTTTAAATTGAGCATATCTTTAGATTTTCCGATACACAATCTCATGCGCTGGAGATAAAAATGTTTTTTCTGTACAACGTTGCTATGGCTCGCTTTGAAATTCTCGAGTTTGCTAATCAAAAATTTGTTAAAGTTTTACAAAATATGAAACCGATAATCAAACAGATTCCAAATTTCAAGTTTGGGCTTCCAGATGCCCATATTCCCAGTAGGATTATGTCATTCAAAATTTGATGGCTGTAGGTACCGTCGTTTTATCACAGTGCCAGAAATATATATATATGTACATTTATGCAGATTCTTCATTATTCAATTTCTTGAAATATAATACAAGGCGATAATATTTGGTGGCAACAGTTTCAAAGGTGAAAGGGACATTCGGAGTGATTCGGCACAAAATCGCAAAGCGAAAACTATAAATAAAATAATGATAACTCTATAATCTAAACTGAGAATGAAATTTCGAAAAGCAGGAATTATCTCTTTAGTCCGAAAAAATTCAGAAAAAATTGGTGGCCAAGGTATACACTGGCGCATCAAAGTTGCTTGAAATATCTTCACTGGTGAAAGCACTGTGGTGAAGATAATTAAGATCTTCATCACCGCTACCGCAGGTGCACAAAGCACTTGAAGCCAGTACGAAATGATTAAATAACCCTTAAAATTCCCATGTTCAGTCTAAAATTGAGTTACTTTAAACTCTCTTTAAAACTGATCAACTTTTATTCTGTAAAAAATTATAGGAAAAAAACCTTTAGTCTAACGGGCTTATGCTGATATTCCCTGTTCCAAATACATATAGCATTACTTCTATAAAGGCCCTTCCAGTGAGAAGAGGCAAATGGCAGATTTATAACAAGTTTTGTGGCTGTTGAGATTATGGAATTATTTAATCTTTTATTCCCGTTAAACTATAGGTTAAATTATTTTTCTCCTTTTAGTATTAATTATCATATTCATTTTAAGTAAAAGCTTAAAAAAATATAAATTATAAAAATGTTTCCTTGAATTCTTTTTAGCCCAGAAGGTCTATTTTTTCCCAACAACATTTTGTGGAATTTCACTATTAACGGCGAATCACTCTTTAATTTGTTGCCACTAAATATTATCGCCTTGCGTTACATTTAAAGAAAATAAATAATGAAGAATCTGCATGAATTTTTGTCGCATTGTGAAAAAAGACGGTACGTAGAGCCATCAGATTTTGAATAACGTAATCCTCCACCCGAACATGGGCCCTGTAAGGCGGAATTTTATATTTCAAATTTGTTTCATTATCTATCTCATATTTTATAAAATCTTAACGAATTTCTGATTAACAATCTCAAGGATTTCAAAGCGAGCAATGACAACACTGGACGAAAAAAAACATTTTCATCTCTATCGTGCGGAAATGTCTATCAGAAATTTTAAGGATATGCTGTTTTTAAATATTTCCTGATGCTACTGTTGAATTGAATTTTATGTGGTGAACATGACACGTTTGTTTTTTACCTGATTTAAAATTTTGCATTGGCGTGTTTCTCTTCCAGTTATGTTTATATATTTAAATTATCTTATGTTTTAAATAAGTTAGTGTTAATTAAGCGAATTTTACTCATTACACAGTAAACCGAATCTTATCTCTACGAGAACAAAATTCGGAAAATCACAGTGAATGACAAGCTCCATAACTTTTATCTAATTTAAAATTTTATATTTTATTTCTTTTCCAGCTTGGTTTATATACCTGAATTACCATTATTAATTATAAGAATCGTATTTATTGCATAATAAATCTAATCTTAGCTTAGTCTCCTAAGGAGAAGACCACAGTGAAAGACGAGAGTGATAACTTATGTAATTTAAAATTTTACACTGGAGTATTTTTTTAAGTTGGTTTGTATATTTGAATTATCTTAAGTTATATAATTAAAATAATTATATTAATTACATAGTAAACGAAGTCTTACCTCTAAGGGAACAGAATTCAGAAGACCACTATAGATGACAAGCGTCGTAAACTGAGACGTCCAGTTTCTAATGTTCGCTTTTATATTACAAGTCGTACTTTTCTGAATAACACAAATTGCCTTATTTAGAGATGGAGGCCAATGGTCGACGAAACAGTTTACTTATATTTGGTTTTCTCTTTATGCTGACTTTCTTTGAATCTTGGTCACTGAACCTCGCCGACTGGTAAACACATCATCAAAATTGATTGAGTCGTACTATCATAGAACTCACGCAATAGTACTTTAGCATATTTCCTTATTTACCCTAGAAAGTAGTTCCTTTTCATTGCTAAGTTCAAGGGACATTTTATTAGCTTAATTTTTGTCTAGTTGGACACTTGTTGAAAATGCATTCGTCTATTTATGGCATATCCGTTTTCTGAAATTGGATTAATTTGACTACTTTTCGGCAATGAATATTATTACTAAAGCAATTTTTCGAATACCTTTCTAGGAAGAGAAGGACTTTTTTCCTCATATAGGAAGACTACAGATCAAATTTTGTTGACGTTTATTCCACTTCTCAACACTTCATTGAAATATTTCAGCGGTCCACACAAGTGGACTTGCGGTTAGGTTTCGCATCATTAATTTTAGTCAGCTATAGGAAACCGATTGACTGAACCCACAACTTACTAATAACTGAAAAATATACTTAAAGAAACGTACTGTTTGAAATACGCTGAGCTTTATCATGGTATGAAGTTTCCTTAACAAGCAACTGTAAATTTTCTGTTACCAGAAACGTTATGTAAATCATGACCCAAACACAGCGAAAGTGTTTGATATTCATTCCAAATCATGATTAGTAATTTGCGAACAAGGATTAATGTTTTAAATTCCTTTAATCCATTATCTTTATAATGTTCTAAAACTTTTACAAGATTTTCAAACTTTCTTGTGTGACATTACATGTTCAATTTAACTCTTGCATGTGGCTGTTTAATATCGAACCAACCGGCAGAGTAGTTAGTAACTCTGACTGCCATACCGAAGAGCCCAGGTTCAAATCCCGGAGAAGGCATGGATGTCTGTAAATGTATAGTGTTTGTGCAGCATGAGGGGTTCTAAATATACGGGAAGCGAAAAGTCCTCTTGAGAGGTTGATGTTTGGAAACAGAGACAGCTGAACCTATTTCCCTGGATTGCTTTCTCACAAAATTGCGGGGGAAGGGACGGAACTGAGTTAAAATCGAGCTGTCATCTATATGGTGCTCAAGGCTCTTTCCAACGAGCAGGCGTATTTGACTCCTTGCCCCCCGATGAATGTTGTGGGTATGTACTGATCATTGTCAGACAGGTGAGATTGGTAACAACAGCAATATTGAATTGATTTTTAATCCTTAGTTTTTAGTTTCATATTTTTGATTCCTTATGCTTTTCAGACATTATATGACAATTGTTTTATTATTTCTTAAAAACACAGTTTTTCTACATTTCTTTTTATTTCAAATGCATCTTAGAATTAGCGCAGTGTAAATGTGCTTTAATTGCTAATCTTAATCAATTAATCTAAAATAGCAATAGCAGCTAACTTTGGAGTAAAGAGCTTCATTTAGATAAAAGATGATAATTCATTCATACATACCTATTTGTTATTCAAACTGATTCTACTCTAAACAAGAAATATTGAACACTACAATACTTTTGAAGATGAAAATTGTATCGATTAAATGCGTAGATTTAGTAGACATTTATTGCAAAAAATATCAAACAGAAGAGGATAAATGATTACCTTTGGAAAGCTTAAATCAGGTAAATGCACTGAAACTGACAACTTCTTATCTATATAATGGTAATGTATAAAGATCTGTTGTACATAATGTATAATTTACTAATTCAACAAAGAAGCCATTTAATTTACACATTTCGCCAAATAAATTGGCTTTATTTATCTTTTAATTAAGTAATTTTATGAATTTAGACGAAAATATTGTACTATTTAATAATGTCAAGCACTAACTTCCTAACGTTTCATTCATTAGAATTGGGTCAACAAAAGCATTTAACAAAGAAACACAGGAAAAATTTTTAAAAATTTAAATTTGAGAAGCTTTGGAGTTCATATGTTCTTTATATCAGTGGTCTCAAATTGAAATGGCATGCGAGTTGAACGCACGACCTGAAAGTAGCTGACGGGTCGAACAGTCATTGTTACGTTATATTAACAAATTTAACACTGAGCAAGATATACACAGTTTACACTGCTTGGTTAACTGCAAAAATTACCAGGTCGAAGAACTACGCACAAAAATATGATTCCTTCCTGAACTGTCCGAAGAGTGTCATAATCATGAAGGTCATGAAGGTCAAAGTTCAAATACTGGGTGAACTACCAGTATCCAGCGGCATTAATTTCTCAATTAATGTCAGAATTTACTATTAAACTCTGATGAAAAAATAAGTGAATTATCAAGCAGTAATATTCCTCTAAGACTTAGGTCTTCTTGTAAAAAGAAACAATCAACCCAGCACTTTAGTAGGACATTTGATTTTGCTTTTAATGCATGGTCAAATTTGTTTTTAATTCAAGGTAAATTTACGTTCGTATGTAGGCGGAATAATTGTTCTAGAATAAACTTTCTTTATTACTTATTACCAGCAAATGAATTAAGACATATTTCTAGTTTATTAACGTTTATACTAACGTTGTGAAATACATGCTTGAGTATAAGATGTCGCCCAGTGGAAAAGTCTGAGATGCCTTGCTCTACAGCAGAGGTGTCCAACCCGTGGCCCACAGCAAATTTCGATGCTGCCTAAGAAGCGAGCAGGCAAAAATAAGAAGAATTATATAGACCCCACCTGATGATACATTTTACTATTGATCGGGGTTCAAAATTGGCTTTTAATATGGATGGACAAGTTATTTGTCGCTCCGAGTTGAAGGGAAAAACATGCAATTTGACTGAAGTGACGATTGTAATCTACTTTTGGCAGGTGGACGGAGTAATTACCTTAATATTGACTGAGTTATGCGCACCTTTAAAGTAAGGATATCAAGTCTGTGTGTTGTGACTTATCTCATTTGTATGACATTAACATCAGAACAAGCCACAAAATTCATCGTGGCTAGGAGAGCAACATTGCGCTTGTTGTTGACAAAAGCCTTCAGTAACGTGCAGGTGAGTACGACTTTGCTCAGTTCCGACCCCAATTTTGATGGAGAGTATCCCAGTGGACGCGTCCGAGGAACTCTCACCCCTCTTTTCCTACCACCAACCCCTCGAGAGGACTTTCCGGTATACGCATATTTAGAGCGACACCATGCGGAACGGACATTGTACATTTACAAACATCCGTGCCTTCTCCGTTATTCAAATTCGGGCCCTTCGGTACCGCAATAGGCTCCCCTAACCACGATACTATCTGGGCGGCTATTATGATTGTTGTTTCCAGCGTTTCTCCTCTTTAAAATGAAATGGAGACCTGCGATGTTGTATTTTCAAGTGCTTCAAGCTGTGTTTACAGTCTTGTAGTGTTTGTTCTCAAATCCTATTTCAAAACGAATGCAAAATTATTTTCTGCTTTTTGTTATAGCGTTTGGGCAATTACGGCTTGTTAAGTGAATATAAAGCTAAAACACAGTTTGGCTTTTAAACTTAGTGTCCATATCGATGTGTTCAAATTGTCATGTTATATTTTTAAAATCTTTCTTGTTCTTTTCCAGCTCATTTCTTACCTAGAGATGAAATGCGATAATTCCTTTCAGCGGTCAAACCTGAGCAAATTCTGAAATTACCATTTAAACTTTCTCACTTGTGTGATTTATTTGTTTTGGAGATCACGAGCTGCCAATGTGGTTAGAAATATTTGTGTGCCTCATAAACCTCGTCTTCTTCTAGTATGGCAGACGGTAGCTAAATGTTAGACACCTCCTTTCTAGAATATAATTGCCCTTATTAGTTTGTTATTTAAAAAAAATATAATATTATCTCACTTGCGGCCAATGCTTATGAACTTGGTGACATTAGCAAGCACATATAGCTTATTTCTCTGGTTCTAGCTTCTTCACTGGCTCTGGAGAGGACATGGCATGTAATAAAAACACCCTTTTGGAAATTTACTTACAATAATACCTTGCTAGTCTTTGTAAAAAGGGTTTTTTTACTAAATATTGTTAATTAATATATAGTAAACG
Source organism: Stegodyphus mimosarum (assembly GCA_000611955.2). NCBI lineage: Eukaryota > Metazoa > Arthropoda > Arachnida > Araneae > Eresidae > Stegodyphus > Stegodyphus mimosarum. The sequence continues at coordinate 9,132 of KK121358.1, read as the reverse complement.
ATTAAGGTAAATGAATTGCTTGATAAGAAATGAAATTTTAAATCTAATGCCATGCATTGCATAGTTTCCAAGACTGGAACATAAACAGTGTTTTCTTGGAAATAATGCGTGTATAAAATAACGAATCTCACCCATTACTCTTTCTTCACGCTCAAAATGATTTCATTCAACCAGAACGTATGCATCGCAGTCAAGAACGCAGTTGTACCCTTTATTTACTATTTATTTTTCTTTAATTGAAAATTCAAGAAAAATAATGCCCTTCAATTTGGAAAAGAGAATAGCACTTATTTAGTTTTCTTTGACTGAGTACTAAAGAAAAACTATAACCTCCGAATTCGGGAAGGGAAATATTGTCGTCATTGGCAAACATAAATCTCGATCACGAAATATCGCGTGACATGGAAACAATTCCTTATATTGAAAACGAAAAAACATGAATTTCTTAACTGGAGCATAATAACTTTTGACGGAGAACTCGAAATGTGTAATTAAATAAGGCTAAATATAAATATCAAGAATTTCCATTATTTCGTGCGCTTTAGTTTAGCTATTTAGTAGCATAGCTAGAAGCTATAGTTTGAGCCTATGATAAGATATTTCCTACTTGTTTCATCGAAATTCAGACAGGTAAGTGGCATAAACTAAAAAGATTCCCTTTTCTTCGTATCCAAGACTGGGTCTTAATATTTACTGATAATTGCTGGTTGTGAAGCGGATAATACCAATTTACGGTGATAAAGATTTTAAGACACAGATTAATTACATTTTGCATAGAAGCATTACAAATGCATAACTTTTCACTTTGTGAGGAGCCTCTGGATATAATGACCGGTTTTAAAACGTATCAGTCAACTTTTGTTGTACAGCAGTAAAACATTTTTTTATTTTGTTTTTTATAACAAGTAATAGAATCCTAAATATAAGTTGAGAAACATATTCAAAGTCTAAAACTAAAAAGACACTGGGTGGCACAAATAGCCCATAGGAGAGCCGCGGCCGGCAGTGCCATGATATCTGCTTTCTATACCGTGGGCTCCGAGGTGCTTGTGCATCTATGCCTGGACAAGTGGTCAGCTTGTCGCATGACCCTCGGTATTTAGTCTCCAAGCAAGCTTGGTACTCATTTTATTATGCCTGTTTTTGCCAAAAGTATTGAACCAATGCTACTAATTACTCCGCCGAATAATCATGCAAATATTCAGAGTCGAATAAATAAGCGTATAAGTACGTATGCAGAGCCGTGATTGTGGACATGTATAAGCGCATGAAGGGATTTCGGCGGTATGTGTACTTGTACTCATTCACGACATTCGCGTGTTTCTCGCAAGAGTTTGGCAAATTTTATAAGGTCTTATGCAAAATGAATAGCTACGAATGTATGCATCACGGAATGAGATGGAGAATTGCCAGTAGACTGGAGGTAGGCCAATAAAAAGCGCAGGTGTCTAGAGAGCTCAATGCAACGCTGGCGTCCTTTGTACTTTGTGAAGGCAGTTTCAGGATAATGAGTCCATATCGAGAAGGCTTTTACAAGTAGACAAAGATCCGTGGCGACAAATGATAATCGTTATTTGGCCCTTTCAGGGCGGCGACACAAGACTGCTACAGCATCAGATTTCTTATGTGAGCTCTATACTGCGACTGAAACTCTAGTTTCAAAGTTTATATTTTTCCGAAGGCTTCATGAAATAGGGCTGCATGCCAGAAAACCGCTGTTTGCGTCCTGCTCTTTGCAGCACAAAAGAAAGCGCATTTACTAGTATGGTGCAGACAGCAAGCGCCAAGGACCAAACTCCAATGGAGCATCGTGCTTCTTACAAATGAGTCCAGATTCAGCCTGAATGCTGATTCTGGACATACCCTTGTAAGGTTTTAGTTAAACTAACCAAGTTTTATTTTAATTTAAATCTTTCTATCTCCTCTCTGTTTCAACTTCCTGTCAGAAGAAGCGCGCGTTTTCAGCTTATGCTAATTTTGAAGTACAGCCAAGTACTATTTAAACCAGAGGTACAAACCTCTCAGTGTGAGAGAGCTTTAGTCTCAGATCACGGTCACTCTGCTCAACGTTCGCCTGACCAGCTAGCAGCTAAATTTATAAGCCATAGTGCTAACTACGTGATTGCATATTGAAATAAATTGAAGTGCGCTAGTATTAGTACTTCTTGCTACGCACCAGTTAGTTAGAGCCCAAACTCCGCGATTTGCTCTGCGAAGCAAGTTGAATTACATTTCTATTTTAGGTTTAGTGTTAATATTATTTGATTGTTAAGTTCGACCCAAGTGTGGTCTTTTACTTTCTGTATCCCTCCCGAGTTGGGAAGTGTGTAAATAATAGTGATTTAATAAAAGAGGATTTCAAATCCCTTTCAAGTGCAGTTATTCGCAAATACAGTATCTACAACAGAACATAGCGTATTTTCCGCTCCCTGTTCCAGTTCAGGACTTGAGACTTGAGAAGAAGAACCCTTGTAAGTACTTCACCATGCTTCCAAAGAACATACACAGAACACTCAGTCCTGATAGTGGCGCCCGAACAAAAAGAAGAGGATGGCCTCAACAACAAGAAGACGAACCTGAGATACCTGCTGTACCTGTGCCTCCTGTCCTGAGATAGCCCCTCCTGGCCTAGAAGGATTTGGCTACATCGTACAAACAATGAGAGCAGCCATAAAGCCAGCGGCAAGTTTTGACGGCAAGACAGCCGTAATCAATTTCTTGGAGAAGCTAGACTCCCACTTCATGCTATATCCAGTTCACGAATTTCAGAAAGTCGCTCTTGCTACCAGCGCTTTAAAGGGCCAAGCGCTAAGTTGGTTCAAGTGCATTGGAAAGAATCTCTTGGGGGAACCAGGAAACCCCACATATACGTATGAAAATTTCAAGAATTCCTTGGTGAAAGCATTTCCCGTAGTGCGAGATCGAGCCAGACTGGAAGCGGAGCTCTTTAGTCGATATCAAGAAAAAATAGAAGATTTGTCTAATTTTATTTTGAGAAAAATTCAAGTTTTTCAAGCTGTTGTATGGAAGTCGCCCGGTTCCTGAAATTATTCAAATTATACTTCCTAGGCTATTGCCTAAAGTTAAAGATTTCATCGAACTAAGAAACCCACCGACGCTAGACAGATTATTTGAGCTCGCAGTACAATTTGAAAGCCGAAGAACAGCCGACAACGAGCGACGACGCCAATTTGAGCGAAGAAGTCAGTGGAGTTCGCCAAGACCCCAGCAGAAGCAAAATCAAAGTTACGGGAATAAGGCGAAGCAATGGCCGAAGAAAGATGCGTCTCCTAAATCGAGCGGCGAACGAAGGGAATTTAATAGAAGAACAAGCAAAGATTCCGAGGGCAACCAGAAGAAAAAGAATTTAAACTAAGATGGATTTCCTCGAGGAAGGTGGAGAAGTCCGAAGCAGCGCAAAACCCTTCCAAAATCTATTTAAACACCGTGGTCATGAAGAATTTGAGTTTACCGAAGATTGAAGTTCTAATTAACAACATACTGGCGACGGCCCTCTTGGATACAGGAGCTCAAAGCAGCTTTGTATCGGAAAGATTCTTCAATAAGCACTTTCGCCGTTACAGAATTTTTAGTGCAAGAGACACGGATGTCATAGCGGCCCAAGGAGAAAAGTGTAGCTGTTTAGGAAAAGTACCGTTGTTCGTGCGTATCAACAACGAACAGGTAAAGATTTTGTTTTATATTGTGCGAAACCTGCAAACATGTATTATTCTAGGTGTGGACTTTTTTAGTTTGGCAGAAGCAAAAATTGATTTCAAAGGGGGAGAGTTGACGTTAAATATGAAGCCTATAGAAGACAAGAATGATAAGCCCCCGCAGCTGGACTTGCAACATTTACCAGCAGAAGAAAAGGAAAAAAATCCAGGGACTGGTAAGTGAATCTGCGAATTTATTTAGTGATGTACCGGGTTTCACACAGGTTGTCAACCACGACATTGACACGGGGGATGCTCAGCCAGTTAGGCAAAAGCCTTATCGCTATGACAGGGTCAAAGAAGAAATAATTGAACATCATATTAAAGAGATGTTAAAGAATAAAATCATCACGCCAATTTCTAGCAGTTATGCTAGCCCCGTTGTCCTGTGTAGAAAAAATAATGATTATCCGATTACGCACCCGAAGCGGTGGCGTCTTGCTATAGACTACGCAAGTTAA
>KK121357.1:430989-444610 GCA_000611955.2 Stegodyphus mimosarum | reverse complement strand
TATCAAAAAGGGAAACCGAGAAAGAAAATATCAAAGTTGCTTTCGATTTGTAAATATACCTCATGCAGAAAAGTACGAAAATATGAAAATAGAACTGTTTCAAAACTATATTCACATTTATTTCTTGGGTACAATTTCTGGTTTACTTGTGTTTCATACACATATATTTTGATGCTGCGAGCATGCTGTTAATATGTAGTTTCTGTTGAAACAGCTTCAAAACAGTTTTCGTATACCCTATGTATTGGCGTCATGTAAATGTTGGCTTCACGTTTCATCATTTACGTAAATGCTGGTTCATACGCCTGAAGGTCATGCCGAGACATAAGCAGTGTGAAACCAGCTCTATACCACTTTTAACAGGATTATGTTTTAGTAAATTCTCAACAGAACTCGCGTTCATTAAATTATCGCTCATGAAAATGTTGGTAAGAACTGTTAAATGGAATCGGTATGCTGCCTGCCTAAGTGTTACATAGATTTTTATTTCAGAATGATAAAATCTGTTTGTTAAAAGTAGTATTTTAATCGGACTAATGAATTTAAGAGAATTCCCTTTCACATACAATATCATATCTCATTATTGTTAGCTTATGAGAGTGTCCAAAATTAAAGAACTCTATTTCAAAGCTTCCTACATGCGGAACCAGTAATCAGAAAGTTGAAATATTCTGTGGCGGACTTAACCCGTTCAGTCCCGCTTCTGAGTTAACTCGGGCTGAGTTAACTCGGGCCAGTGTACCGCTCCCGAGTTAGCTCGTTTTTCTCGGGGAACGTTTTTCTTTATGATTGCCTGTTTTGCCTACTCGTGTTTTGAAGCAACCAATCATGAAGCAGCAATCATCCAAGTATGTTCCCTCACTTTAAAGCAATAAATATGTGTTTCCGTTTTCTGTTTCTTGTGCAAGGAAATTAACCGAGTAAAACGCAGCACTGAACAAGTTAATGAACTGATAGGAAAGGGGGGATGTTTTGCTAGGAAATAGACGATTTCTTGCTTCTACCTGTCAGTGCATTTATCTTGATCTATGATGATTTGAATAAGTCTGTACTTGCATCTGGTTTGGAGTTTTCATTAGAAAGATGCCGAAAACGAAAAACAAATATTCCGACAAAATAAATTCTTAAAATGCAATTTTTATATATGTATTTTTGTGCGACAATCATTACTTAAACTGCACGCATAATTAAAAGCTATGGTATTTACATCAATTTTTTCTTAAATAATTTTAGTCGCGTACATAACCAAGAGAAATCTTGAAAGTTATTTTAGTGGTTATATATTGTGAAACAAATCAGAAAAAAATTGAAATAAAAACGTAACAATATACCTATCTAAAATAAGCCTCTCATATGTGCTAATAGCTCTGTATAATTGGATAATGCTAGATGCCATTTAATTTTAAAAATAGACTGCATAGACGTATCGCCATTTGTGACCGACATCGATAGTTATTGAAATAAACGAATGACGAGAGCTGAGTTGTGCTGAAAAGTATATAACCATTCCTGCCCATCCATTTGGTAATTTAATCCGTAAAGCTTCTGTCAAATTCTAAGTACCTCATACAACAATGAGCGATGCCGTTTTCAATTGGAGCCTTGAGGGAGTTATGAGACGGAAGCCTCCATGAGGGAAACGGAACCAGATGATAGAAAAGTGCCGTTCGATTTTCCTGGCATGTGGGGAAGTCATATCTTCAAATGCCCCAACAAACCATAATACAAATATTCAAATGACATCGGGAAGTGAGTCAATACTCGGACTATTTACTTTTAGAGTGGTTTTTCATTTGGATTTCATGGACAAGCTGATCATTAAATCAATTATAATCGTTAGTCATTGATGACTAAATTAATGCTAGATGTCCATTACAGGAGTGTATAAACTACATAGTTTCTGTTCTCTGGAACAATTAAAATGCATCTTAAGAAACGCTGGTTTATCATACATTTATGAGGTCGACCTGGTATTCTTAGATCACTCTTGCTGCAGCGAAATGCTTGCCTGGAGTCTTGAATACCGAAACGAATAAGGCCAGTACTGGACAATTTCTGTGCTACCCAGTTATTTGGAACTGACCCATCTGACCCACAAATGGAACTGAACCATGCATAAAACAAAACCTGCAATCAAGTGGTTAGAGAAATATGGGCAAGCCCTGCTCTTAGGCATAATAAAACATCTCTAGGATAAATTAGAGAGACAGTAGGGAGCCGAGTGAATGAACTCTAAAAATAGGTGGCCGACAGCCCTTGTTTTAGTCTAATCAAACATCTCTGGGATAAATTAGAGAGCTGGATGAATGAACTCTAATAACAGCTGGCCGAAAGCCCTGCTGTTAACCTAATCAAACATCTCTGGGATAAATTAGGGAGCTAGATGAATGAACTCTAATAACAGCTGGCCGAGAGCTCAGCTCTTAGCCTAACAAAACATCTCTGGGATAAATTAGAGATGATTAGAGCACAGGGTGAATGGACTCTAATAGATGACTGAAAGCTCTGCTGTTAGCCTAATCAAGCATTTCTGGGAGAAATAATAGCGACATTAGAGAGCCGGACAGCCACGATCTAAATCAACAACAAAATTTGTTATCAGTTTGTAAGAATAATGGAAGAGATTGGCTGCATACATCTTCCAAAAGTCAGCTAAAACTCTTCATTGAAGAGCTTGAAGTGTAGAACTGTGATACTCTCAAACAGCGGATCTGTCATAAGGATACAGCAATTTTCTAAGTGTGTCAGGCCGTTTGTGGGAATGAAGAGTGCTCCATTTATACAGATAAGAACCTGAATAAAGAGTCTTATAGCTAATGAAGTTTATAGTTAAATAAATGCAAAATTCGAAGAATAAGGATTACTTAGATAAAATCCAGATGTTTCATTCTTAGGTATATGAAAGTTTAGAAACAAAAACTATTCTTAGAAATTTTTTAAATTGTGTTGTTTATTTTATACGAGTTTCGTAACATTGTCCCTAGGATCAAAGATATCAGGTTACAATAAGAGCTTCTATTTATGGTCTCTGAGAATTGGTGGTAATTTTTATTAAGAGTAAAACGTTTATAAACGAAAATATTGAGCAACAAAATGAATAATTATAGGCTATTTCTGTTGTAATCAAAACAGTCTAATTAGTAACGCCTTTCAGTATACTAGAAAAGCATGTAAATATCTTATATACATATATACTAAGAAGACAAATGGGAAAATTTAGTAGTTCATCTAAAATTTGACATTCTGCTTACCTGAAATTTTAAGTACTTAAGCATAACCAGGCGTGTGGAGGGAAAAGAAGAATGGAAAACTCATTTGCTGCGAATGCAAAACAGGCTCCATTAATTAGACAGTCCAAAGCAGAAAGTCGATATTTTACCCAGTTAAAAGCCATTTACTCAAATAATGACTGACGTGGTATTGGATATCGTTTACAACAACAGTTAACCACTAAAAAATCAGCCACAATCATTCATCTTAATGACGACATCATTCAGCACAGTACTAACGGGCTAGAGTTTGAAGTATGTGAAAAAATACCGAATGATGTAAAAACGACATCTTAATTGCATCGTATGGTATGTAGATGAATTTTAATTGAAAAAGTGAGAGCTAGCTTTTTTTGCTGTAAGCTATTTATCAAGGTGGCACGATCTAGAACTTTTATTGTATTCTAAATTATGTTTTCGTTATTGATGTGTTCAAAATACTTGCCGCAGTAATGTCGTTTTTTCAGCATTGGAAATTTTTTCGCTTGTATATCGGTTGAAAATGCAGGCAGATTATCAGCACTTATTTTATCCAGTGTGTGTTACGTATTGGTTACAAATGACTGTTATCTTCTGTGAATATTGGGCAATTTACAAATAAAGTTTAATGATAAGCTGCTATTCATTTACATTTCGTTAAAAAAGATCAAATAGTATTCATAGCATTAGAAGAAACGCACCATTTTGAAAAGGATTTATGCTGGTAAAATGTAATTTATCACGTAAAATTTGAATGACATATGAATTCGAATGTTCTCTTAAAAAACAAACGGCATTTGTTCCAGAATGATGCAGGTTAAGTGAACAGTTTTTAAGGTTTATCCTAATTTATAACAGTTATTTAGAGTTTATGCACCTTTCCTATTTCTTCTAGCTTCAGCTTATAATTTTCTACGACAATGAATTCTCAGAAACGCTTTTAATGCAAATGAGTAAAGAGTAGTATTTAAGTCGACGCTTCACTGACTTCGTTAGAGAGCCTTTAGCGCACGTTTAACTTTAACTGACTAGCGCACGTTTCCTTTGATTGACTTGCTCCTGACTAGTGCACGTTTGCCTTTGACTGACTTGCTCCTGACTAGCGCACGTTTGCCTTTGACTGACTAGCGCACGTTTGCCTTTGGCTACGTCTCTCTCTAAGCTATTTCTACTCTCGGCCGTACTTTAGGCCCTCAATAGCTTCGCCTACTTAATTGAGATTTAGGGACCAATTACTTATAATCCTGAGAGCTTCGGCTATAGCCTTTAGTTAAGCATTAGTTAGGTTTTCTTTCTTATTGATTTTAGTTCAAGCCCTAGTGGACGCTTTTCAGTAAGGAGCAGACTGTATTCATCCTTAGTTTGAGAAATAAAGAATAGTTAACCCTTCTTCAGTCTTACATCTCTGTTCACACACTCAAGCGATTATTAGCTTATTAGCGTACACGTTCCTCACCCTTAACTGTGAAATAAAAGGGTGGAAGCCCACATTTGGCTCCCGATACATTCTTAACGAACCATGCCGCTAAGTAGTGAGGATTTCTCGTTGACCCCTCCGACCTTTGAATTCCATCAGCCTCAAGGAAACCCAGTGGAGGAAATTGGAATTATCGTGGAAACGAGGAGCGTTGTAATGAAGCCAGCCGCAGTATTCGACAGTAAAGGTTCCGTGATGACTTTCCTGGAGAAACTAGACCTGCCTTTTACATTATATCCAGTGAACCACCTGCAGAATATTATCATTGCTACATCAAACCTAAAAGGCCAAGCTCTCAGCTGGTATAAAAATATTGGTTAGAGTTTGTTGGGGGATCCAGGTTGGGAAACGTAAATTTGGAAAAATTTTAAAGCATCGTTATTGAAAGCATTCCCAGTTGTGAAAGACCGTTTGAAGCTTGAATCGGAATTGATTAGCAAATATCAAAATAGTTTCGACGAATTAACGGAATTCATCTTTAGGAAGTTCAAATTTCCAATTTGCTATATGGAAAAAGGTCCAACAAGGAAATTATCATAGTCATATTACCGCGGCTACTACCGTCAATCCAGAACTTTCTTGAAGTCAGAAACCCGCAAAATCCGGAAAGCTTATTTGAATTACCAGTAAAATTTCAGAGCAGGCGAAAGGCGGAAAACGCGTGCAAGCAAGATTTAGCTGTATAGGGGTTGATTTCTAACGCGCAGCTAGCGCAAAAATTAATTTCATGGATTCTACGTTACAGGTAAAGATGGGCACGGTTGAAGAAGAAGGCGCAATGCCAGAGTTGGATTTCAATCATCTCGAAGAAGGAGGAAAAAAAAAGGAAAATTTGGTAAGAAACTTTTATCAGTGTCTTGATGAAAAACCGGGTTTCTGCCAAGTCGTAACACACAGTATTTACACTGGTAGTGCTCAAGCAGTCCGGTCTAAGCCTTACAGGTATGACCGTGTGAAGGAAGACATTCTCGAGCAGCACATTAAAAAAATGCTGGAAAACAAGATAATTACGCCAAGTACCAGCCCTTATGTGAGTCCAGTAGTTTTGTGTAAAAATAATCACGGTCTGTCAGGCACACATTATTACTACAAAAATGAAACGTGTTACCGCCCTCAGATCCGAATTCGTGAAGATTCGCGGTTGGATACCCCAAGTTAAATAGCATAACGAAATACCACATATCCCCTCCCGATAATAGATGAAATTATAAGACAGATAAATTCGTTCTACTAAGCATATGACCACACTAGACCTGAAGTCAGGTTATTTTCAGATTGCAGTAAAAACCGCAGATGTTGAGAAAAAAAAAACTTTTATTACAAAGTCAGGCGCGTATGCCTTTTTGAAATTGCCGTTTAGCATAAGCAGAGCCCCGGCTACATTTCAAAAGTTATGGAAAATGGTTTAGGCTAGTCTTAGGCAAAAATACAGTCATCTATCTCGATGATATTATTGTCACCAGAGAAACCATAGACTCTATGGTTTCGCTGGTGGTTCCTCTATGGCATAGAGGAACACATTAAACATTTCGAGGAAGTTTTTTTATTGTTACATGAGATTGGCCTGAAAATAAATCCAAGGAAGTGGAAGTTTGCTGCCAACGAATGCAGGTTATCTCGGCTATAAAATCTTGAAGAACGTATTGAAACAGATAATTCCAAAATACTAGCGATTAAGAGTTATCTATCACCAAATACGACCAAGAAATTATTTTCTTTTTTGGGCATGTGTTCCTATTATTGAGTTTTCATAAACGATTTTGCAAAGATAGTTAACCCTTGTTGGTTCTTAAACGGAAAAAGACTAGATTCACGTGGGCAGCTGAGGCGAACTTGAAGTTTGAAGAATTGAAACATGCCCTAATTAACGCCCCAGTTATTAAATTTCCGGAAGGGACCAAAATTTAGAAATTACAGCAAACGAATCAGACTACGCAGCTGGAGCAATTCTTTCCCAAAATGGGCAGCCAATAGCCTTTTCAGTAAAACGCTGAACTAAACTCAGTGTAATTATACGGCAAATGAACGAGGAATTCTGGCGGTCCTAGCAGCGGTAGAAGAATTCTACGTTTATTTCGGAAGCGTCCTGATAACAGTATGCTCGAACAATGCGGCAGTTGGTCACTTGTACTCCGGTAAAAATCTTTCGCCTCGGCTTTTACGTTGGACTTTAACACTGCAAGAGTTTAATTTAATTATAACAAACACGCCTGGAAAAGTAAATTTAGTTTCCGATGCCCTATCAAGAATCAAGATCGATGAAGAGGGAAATACAATTAGATGTACGATGCTAACAGCTAAAATAATTTAATCCCTTGAAACAATAACTCCCGAATTAAAAACGGAACCTGAATTCAAGGACATTTACCCATATCTAGAAGACACTGAAAATTTTGAGCATGTAGACTTGACGACTATTCGCAATAGGGCTGCACATTATGAAATTATTGATAAGATGCTATTTTACACGAAAATAACCGACGATAACCAAGAACATTGGCTGGTGGTCCCAATGAGTCTACGCTTAAATATTTTAGATGAGCTTCACGATTCAAAAATATTGAGACATTTAGGTATTAGAAAATTTTTGCGAAGGGTACGCGAAGCGGTGTATTTTCCGCAGTTGTACAAGGTGGTGATGGGGTATATTAGGCCATGTAACTTGAGTCAACTAATTAACGACGTTAATTACAACCGGCCGGTTACTTAAATAACATAAAATCCACTTTTGCCAATGAACTGGTTGGCAGTCAGTTGATCTGTCCCTACCCTAGAAGAAAAACGAACAAAAATAGATATTTTTTAACCATTGTAGATTATTTCTCAAAATGGGCGAGAATAATTCCCCTTAAACGAGCGTCAGCAAACATAGTAGCGGATTCTTTTATAAACAAATGCACCTTAAAATCCGAGGCCCCAGTAAAAGTAATATCAGATAATGATAGGCAATTCGTAAGTAATTTATTTGAAAATCATTGTACAGGACTTGGCATACGGCAACTAAAGATGGTACATTATAGACTGCAATCGAATATTGCGGAACGTGTAAATAAGAATATTGTTAAAAGTATTCGGGGATATATTAAGAATTATCATGACCGTTGGGACAGCTGTGTCAATGAGTTAGGTTTTGTCTTGAGAACAGCGAAGCATGATACAACACAGAATACCCCCAGCAGAATTATTTTGAGGTAGAAATATTGTAGCACCACTGGACAAGTTATTTTTCGCCCAGCAAAGGCAAGAAGAATTTAAATTGAAGGATATCCAGGAAATTGTTAATGAGGCCATCAAAAATTCTGATATCGCGTGGAAGAAACAGAAGTTATATTATGATAGAAATAGATACAGTGTAGAATATACGGTCCGTCAAAAAGTGCTAAAAATCAAACATGCATTATCGTCTGCACTCGAAAGCAGGATTGCTAAATTTGAGCCCAGGTCTGATACGCCGTTTGTTATAGAAAAAATTAAATATTCAACCTTTTACTTAAAGGCTGAAAATGACCAGCCAATAATTGCTAATATTGACCAGATAAATCCGTACTACAATAGTACTGACTTCGAATTTTTAAAAGATTTACTGCAGAATCATGGAAGTGCACCAAGAACTTCAATTACCCAATAACAGAGCTGGGATCCTCCAGCAACCAACAGGAAGCAAGCCGAGAGTACCAAAGAAATATCCGCGAAGCGTATGTAGTAGCAGCCGCAAGGTCCAGGGTCAGTGAAAAAGAGGACAACGAAAAAGATGAAAGTTCCTCTACAGCAGAAGCAAGTTCCGACTGTGAAACGGAAAAAGTCTGTGAACGGCTTTCCAGGAAAACGACTAGCTCGAGAGCAGAACCCGGTCACAACAAAATAGCCTTCGCCACAAAAACAGCATTTCAGGGCGGCAATCACATCAAAGGAAGTTACAGGAGCCTCAGAGAGAAGACTCACCAGAGGAAAAAAACAGAACTTTCAGTTCTTCAGTAGTAGTACAATAGTGTTATGACTTTCGTATTTAGATAGCTAATTTTAGTAGACGTGTAATTAAGATTATTTTATGTCTCCTTGCAATGCAGCATGAGACAAATTTCAAGAGAAAGCTATGCTGCGAAATTAAAACTAGAGGAACACGTGGATTTGACGTTGAGTAAAAATTTATCTCGGTAATTTATAATTAAATTGAATAAATGTAATTAAATACTATGTTAGCTGGAACCGTAATTTCACTCTTTTTGCCTTCCAGAAATCTCGAGAAGCAGAAATTACTAGAAACATTTCGAGCGACCGGTTAAAAAGCTATGAATGCCAGAGAGAGAGCGCATCTCAACTCGGTTATTAAGTTAGCTGCTTTGATTAGTTACTGTTGTTGCCATTTGCTGTTCCGCGTGAACTGAGATAACTCGGAGTTAGTTTTCTCTTTAGATATATATTCTTTTCATTGCAGAGTATTTTGAAGTTTTTAGTAGTTTGACTATAACTACGAATTATACAGCGCGATATTGTGAACAGTTGGACGAATATCTCGCAGGAAAATTCTAGAGTCTTAATATATTTCTTTTGATAAGAAAAAAATATTAGCCTATTATCAGACCATTGTCGGATTCAATCTATTACGAACCTGTACACACATAGCAATATTAAGAAACACTGTAATTTATCCATTTATCTGCTTCTTGCATTTCCTTTTGCGCTGAAAATGCACTTCTGCGCAAACTTCTTTCTGCTTCTTCGCGCAGCTTAACTCTTTCACATCGAAGCCGCCCAAAATGCTTGATCATTCAGACATGGGCAGGTCTCTCGAATGCCTGAATCATTTTTAACTTGATGCTTTCCCCCATCATTTTAGTGCATGGCTCATTGCTTTCGGGGATTATTAAATGACATGCCAGCTATACGTTTGAAGCGACCAAAAGTAGTTCTGTTATTTGTCCTTTTCATTTGTTTAACTTCAATGTTTAGTTGTTGATGCCTAAAGTTGCAGTGCTGTCCTAGGAAGAATCTGCACACAATGATGAAAGCGTACAAAGATCCCAAGAGAGAAGTTGTGGCTTTAATCAAGTAGATGGCTGTTAATGCTGCAGCATTCTACTTTGCTTGTATATATACGCATTGCTGTTGGAAATCCATTCCAACAGAAATACATATAAACGGAAGTTTCAGATGTTTGAGTGGAACAGGCTTTGGCCTCTACCGATGTGAAAGATTTAAAAAGGCAGTAAAACGAATTTAGCTGTATGTTTATGGTGTGAAAAATAAGTTGGGATATTCTAATTGATTTATAACGCGGAACCAAATGTGTTATGTTGGGTGTTTTCCGTTTTGTAGGCGCGTTCATTTTGCGAGGTACTTGTTATGCAATACATCATTGTTACATTCTAAAAATTTTTTGTTAACCCGTAAATGAAGGTAGACGTTGATGACAGAGGAAGAATAGTCTAAGACATTTAAAATTCATCACTTTTAAGAACATACACCAATTTCATGTTAATTACAGGTATTACAGCTACGCAAAAACGTATTAGAAACAGTGATAAATTTAATGAAAATGCACACTGAATTATTTGAACGCCGGCATTTTGAAATTCAAATTCCATTTTGTTCTGCTACCGGAAACACTAAATATAAAGAAATTACTTTCCACGGAAACTGATGCACTTTATTTGTTTTAAAACTGTGGTAAACTTAATTTTAATTCCGAGTAGTTTAATAATAAAAATACACAGCTGACATTTCTGTTAGGATCTTTATCTGGAGTCAGACTTGTGTCAAATTCCTCTAAAAATTTGATTTTTTATATGTAAAATAATACTTTTATATAAAACTCTTTATTTTAATGTATAATAATATCAGTCTAAAATTAAATTTTACTTCGTTTGGAAATTCAGCTTGGTTTTGTCTGTACTGTCTGTTGTTCTGAGTTGACGTTAACACCAATCAATGAACATTGTCAATTTATCAACATTTACATGGTATGTTGCAGTCTAGAAACTCCATCTGACATGATATGTCAGAACAATGTATTGATAATATCAGCATTATTAATAGATATTAATTCCTGTTGATTTCTCCCATTTTGCGTAACATTCCCTTCGGATGAATTTCTAAACAGCAATAATGTGCATATACATCCCATACAAATAGGTACAGGCATAAAAATGATGCTAAAGTAATATCAGATGTTTCATTGATTGTATGAATGTACTATAATGAAAAAAGAAACAATAATTTAGGAATTATTAGAATTTGCGAACTATTTCAACTTACGATGTATCAGTCTGAAGCTTATTATCAAATAACAATCCTATTTCCCCATGGCAGGAAGTTTGAAATTTAGGTATCGCAATGTTCATCTGAGATAATTTTGTGGTTACCGTATATTGCATAGAAAGTGTGCTCAATTTAATACATGTTACTATAATTAATATCCAGCGTAGAGATTGAAATACGACAGCAGTTGGCAATCAGCAGGTAACATCATATAACGGATTGCTACGGTCAAGAAGCAAGCCGGTGGCATGTTGATCAAACATGACTGAATCACAGTTAATTCTCGAGAAGCTAAAGAATTTCTTAAACAGGAACGGGAAGTTTGAGAATGCATTTTTAAGTCTAGCGACAATGGGGAGATGTTATTACAATTGCTGGAAAGAGTTATAATTAAATGTTAGAAAGTTCTGAATGAGTTTATGCATGAGCGCAATGAGCATGAGGCAAATTTTTACGAAGGCCAAATGGCCTTCGTAAAAATTTGGAACTGTACCTGTCGAGGTTATTCCATGTACTATATTCTACGTTAACGTACTTCGAAGATCTTCACTTCAGAATATAATCATCTGACTAGTTTTAAATCTTGAGTAAAATAATTGAGGATTTAAGGGGAAAGTAGGTTGGTTACCATATATTGCATAGAAAGTGTGATCAATTTAATACATGTTACCATAATTAATATTCAGTGTAGAGTATGAAACACAACAGCAGTTGGCAGTCAGCAGGTAACATCATATAACGGATTGCTACGGTCAAGAACCGGGCCGGTGTCATGTTGATTAAACATGACAGAATCACAGTTAATTCTCAAAAAGCTAAAGCATCTCTCTTGAACAGGTACGGGAAATCTGAGAATGCATTTTTAAGAATGCATTTTACGAAGGCTAAATGGAAACTGTACACATCGAGGTTATTCCATGTACTATGTTCTACGTTCAGGTACTTCGACGATCTTCACTTCGGGATATAATCATGTGATTAGTTTTAAACCTTGAGTAAAATAATTGAGGATTTAAGAGGAAAGTAGCTTGGTCGTATGCCCCATGTGTTTTATCCTTATATTTATGTTATGGGACAGCACTGAATGTTATAATAATAAGTAGCAGATAAAGAAAAGAGACTTACAGCACGTTCCGAATAAATACAATTAAGGAGATAAATACAAAAAGACTTGAAGACCCAGGGCAATAATCATTTACGTCCATTTTTGTAAAACCTGAAGTAATAATACAATTAAGAGGGCAACAGAAACAGCTTCTATATTATAAATCATTTTATAAGGTATTTCTCACTCCTTCTTCGCATGCCTTTGTGATATAGAGGTCAGCACGCTGGGCGCATATTCCAGAGGTCCGTGGTTCGAGTCCTGGCGAAGGCGTCGCTAATTTTTCATCTCTCCTTTCAAAGAAATACCTAATATCTCTAAACTGGCGGCCGAAGTAAAAAGGTGGTGGATAATGATGCTCCACCACCGGGATTTGTCGACTGAGTTCGCTGAAACCAAGTCTCTTTGGTCAATGGTCAAACCAAGTCAATGGTCTTTAAAAGAGGAAGTACATAAGGTATTTCTCCCGCCTTCTTCGCGTGCCTTCGTGGCGTGGGCACGTATTCCAGAGGTCCATGTTTCGAGTCGCGGCGAAGGCGTTGCTCATTTTTCATCTTTCCATCTTTCAAAAAAATACCTAACGTCTCTACAACTTCAGAAAAAAAAGTGTTCATGATCGTAACCGTAACCAAAGAAGAATTTTGAGCACTAGGTAGGAAGAAATTTTGCCCCTCGCCAAGAGAGAATTAAATGTGCAACTTCCTTAATCAGATTTATTCATATTTATTCTTGTCTCTTTTACGACGACCTATTGATTTCGTCTATCAGTTCTTCAGTAATCCTTGTGAACGTGGAAAGTGAAGACTCCAGTGCCGAGGTTTCTGCCAATAAAAAGAGGAAAAGATCAACGAGAATCTACGATGTTATGGATATATTAAAAAAAGCCACACATGAGTTTGGACCTGACTATAAATGCAGGCATTTCCAGTAATTTTCTCTTTGATTTGTGATAGTGAAATGGGATGAATTCTCAAAGCTTTTAATGAGCTTGTAAATTTTAATACCCAAAATTATAATCTCGCATTTCTTATAACGCTTTCGTCGAAGAAAATTTCTTTTGAAATAGTATAGTTTTGATGGTAATTATAATGTTAATGTTGTAGATGTTGTAGTTACATTTATTATTTGGTACACTAGAGGTGGGAAATCGAAAGATATTATCTTGTATATGTATATAGACAAATAAATGTTACAGTTTACTTTGCGAAATGTAAAAAACTATAACGCATTACTTATCGCATGCTTTACTGTAAACAGTAATATAACAAATTGCTGAGTCTCAAACATTAGATAAAATGATCTCTTGAAGTAAACGATAACAGATAAGAAGTATGAAGCACCTTGTTTTTTATAGAAAAACACAGCATCTCTCCTAGCGACAGCGTGTTACTATCTCTCCGGCGAGAAGGTGGATGCCTGGCTGCGAAAAAAAGAGGCAGGCTAGGAAGGCATCAGACCTAGTTAAGTTGCTGTCACTTGATGTCCACGTTGCTTCATTATTAGCTGATTTGAAAAATGTAGTTTTCGGAACTT
>KK121357.1:412793-430975 GCA_000611955.2 Stegodyphus mimosarum | reverse complement strand
GAGCCAACTTCAATTTCTGTGTATATTGCTGACATTCTTACTTTAAGTCCATCACCGTCATTTCAGCTGAAGTATTCGCGAAAGTTCATGTGGCGGATTCTTGAAACTAAGCGAAATGGCATAAGAGGAATTCATCTACTTTGGAGTTCCCTTTTTCCTTTTTCTTTGGAATTTTCCCCAAAATTTGCGAATTTTAGGGAAAATTCTAGAACCCTGAAACAATGAAATGTAATCCAATTTTCATCTGACACAAGATGGTTTTGCTTGCTTTGGGAGCCTACAGGGATAGGTAAAGCGGTTTCGGGAACACAGTGGTTTGTTACTACAGAAAATTTGATCGTGGCTAAATATCTGACATCTGAAACACTGTATCAGAATTTTACCCGAATGGATCTTCTGATACACATAAGAAAGTTCTGTATGTCTTCATGGTCTTTTTCCCTGCGCCCGTTCGGCTCACAGTGACGAATAGCACAGCAGCATCTCCTATCTTTCAGCTGTTTTCCTGGAGAACTGCTTTATTTTTCTAAAGGAAGGGTTTAAACACGAGGTTCATTGTTTATTTCTTTGGAGCTATCATCTACAACTAAACGAATATAACCATTTTCAGTAGTGCATCCACCTTGGCTCCGAATGTATTAAATTGTACTTCATTCTTCACCAGGAGTCCAAGAGCCTTAGCTACCCCACAGACTTTGTAATATCACGTGGCGGCTTTGGTGCGTTGTTCTGAGGAACTGGAATCTCAGCGTGTTTCTTCGGTGAAATCCAACCTCCATCTTGAGCTGAAAAGTCAGCCTTGATCATTTTAGTAACGGCTGTCGCATTCCACTTGTGCAATAGCCAATGTTATCACTTTTTCCGTTCGCAGGAGTGAGGAAAGGCGTTATAGCAGGCTTGCATCTTTGATCGAGGGGATTGAGATTCTTGATGGGTACCGTTTATTTTCTACGGCAGTCATCATATCAAATCCGTTTCAATTCGAGGCCGCCTTGCGGAAATAGTTTCTCCTTCGGCTCTATGCTTTTGCACAACTTCAATTTCGGTGACAGGATCCCGTAAATCTTCGTATTTATCAAGGCCCTATTTAACGAAATAGGGTTTCCCCTGAGTACCAATTATCTGAAAATGCTCAATAACTGGCATAATAATTTTAAAAGTCAAAAACAAAACACGAGCTTCAAAAAGTACGTACTTTGTGTAGCAACGTCAGTCTCAGAATCTGTATTCGTGTCATGCCATAGAAAAACAAGCAAGGAAACGCTTTGCATTTCTGTAACATTATTGTAAACAATAAAGTGGTGAGAAACTACGCATTTCAAATCACGGTTGTACGTTTTATATGTCTAAGAAGTTCAGAATTCTGCGAAGTTTTTTTTTTAACTAAGTATTGTGTTGAGTACTAAGGACATTTTCTAAGATGACTACTCACCGTTCCAGAGGATTTAAACTTTTTGGGTAGGCAGTCGAGTTACAGTGGCGATGTTTAAAAAAAAACGTTAATTTATGTTCTCAGACGTACTTATTATTTTCAGAAATGGGCGACTGCGACAGAACTCACTGTATTTCAATAGGGAACAAAATCAAATCAAGTTTTTTACTTTGTAAATTTTAGAGGATGTTTAATAGGAGAATCGAAATAACTCATCGGTGTCTCTTGGTATTCTTGTTTTTTCGCATCGTACATCAGTTTTTCTAATTCCCAATTTACACATTTTTGCTCAATTTTATGATAGATATATGAATAATTACAGGAGAATTTATATCTCTTCAACCATCCAAAAATTATTGCTAGTTCCCTATGAAAATGTATTGACTTTTTTTACATTAAGGGCGGTTTAAAACAAACAAAACAAAGGTTAACAAAATGTTTCATTGGTTTATCGTTATTAAATAATTATTGGCATCGCAAAAATACAATTAGTCTAAATAATAATACAGAGTTAAGACCGTCTAGGGTTACTGACTATGGTTTATTCTGTAAAGGTATTTGTCTAACAGAGTACTCATTGCACTCAAAGTAGTACTGCAGTGGTAAAACCTTTTTTTATGAATTCTAGATTTTTAAACACCGTAATACATAGTTCTGCTTTATGTTTATTATTCTATGTTATGTAAATCTCCATATTTGTCACGAAGTTCTGATGAAGGTATTTTCAAATTTCAATGTTTGGTCACGTTATTCTCGACAATGAAGCTTTTTATCCCTCTGTTTTCTTCTTGTTTGCATTTATTCTACCACAATGCTTTCATGACAAACTTTTCTACCCTGCGTTGCTTTATCAGCGACATTTTCGTCCGTTATATTTACATCACAAACATAGAAATTAATAAATACTATGCTCACAATGAAAAAAATGTGGCGTACAAAACCCTACATATTTTAGATAGCAACAATAAGTACAGCATGTTTAGGATAGATACAATAAAAAAGGAACATAGGTATCTCTGAAATCTAAGTGTTTATTACACTGTAGTTTATTTACCTCAAACTCTATAAATATGAAGTAGAAAATCTGTGTGTTTGTTCGCTAATAACTCAGTCACTACTACAGCTATCGTCCCCAAACTTACTGCAATTATGTTCTGGGTCTTGGAAAAGGTCGACGTCCACTTTTTCCAAACAAAAGAAATAGCTAAAATCAGAGACATTAATTAATATCTCTAAAAAGCGATGATTTTCGCCTTCATTCTTTCGAGTGGCAACAGTCTCGCTTGCTGGGGATGAAAATCTGCTTTATTTCTAAAGTTGTTGCAACTGCTCGCTTTCAAATTCTAGAGTTTGTTAATAAAAAATTTCAAAGTTTTAACGAAGCATTGCCAAATGTTAAATACATTATTCCCGATTCCAAAAATTCCTGGGAAGACATTTCGACTGTTCCCATCTTCGTATAGCTTGATGATTTCGTATAACTTGATAAAAACTCAAAGTGCTAATTTTCAGCCACGCGCCTTAGAGATAAAAATTCTTTATTTCGAAATGTGTTGCTGCTGCTGGCTTTCAAATCGTAGAGTTTGTTCATCAAAAATTTGTAAATTTTACAAAATCTACATATATAAAGAAGAATGTCTGTTTGTGCGTTTTCTCGCGTTATTGATTTCTGATAAATTATGATTAATGTTTTGCTACATTTAATCGACTAAAATTGAATATAAGTGAAATATTCTATGGAATTTAAGCTTTTACCCCAATCTGATTAGAAACACGAAAATCATCATAATCGGCGTGCCATAGTTGCTTATATAATGAGAGAGAATGAGCTTATTCTTCTGCCGAAATTTTTATGTGTGTTCTATATGGCATCAGACTGAAAAACGTGTGACTATGATTCGTATTTTTTGCAGCGTTATGAGAGCAGGATTACAGCGGTATTGTTCTCTCTGTTAAATGCCTTACTCTCAATTTAGCTTAACTTGCATAGGGTACTTCCGCTCGTAATGATATAAAATGTCATTTCTATCAGGGCGTTATTTATAGCTCAGTGTAGGCGATGTTGTTTCTACGCGTTCAAAAGGTTCGCTGATTCTTCGTTCAGAAAAATAAAATTCGATATATTAATCCACCGTACGCAAGAATTACTACACTGGTTATCATAAATTAAGGAAAAATCACAAAAATAGCGATAATTTCCTCAAACATAAGCCACACCGTGTAAAATTTGAATATAATGCTAAGTAAGAGTAGCTGAGTAAAACTCAAATATGCAAATTAGTGGCGCTGCACTCAGAATACGTCATCTGAGAGGAGCATAAAAGTCCATGTTTGAAAGCAAGCCCACGTATTTCACTGTGATAGTGACATCAGAAATCTGAGATAACCAATTCGTAACAAGGACCTCTAGGCATTATTTGCCTGCAGAACACAATGGAGAGCCATTGGGAGACTAGGGGCAGAACAATGTCAAACAGAAGTGGCCAGATGGCTAAATGTGAGTCCTGTGGTTCATAGATTTTGGAGGCAATTTTAAACCACAAATTCGGCATTTAGGAGGTTCAGCCAAGAACGGCCAACTCCTACGACAGGCGTCGATGACCGATATTAGACATTATGTGCACGCAAGAATGGAACCACCACTCCGACTCTTTTTAGATCTTTCCTTGCTGCAGCCAACGGAAGGTTGGTGTCAACGTCAACTGTGCGTGGAAGGCGGTTTGTATGCGAGGTGACCATGTCGCTCACGCCAAGCCATAGGAGCGACCGTTTGCAGTGGGCAAGACAACATGTCAACTGGACGCCTGATCAATGGAGGGCTGTTCTCTTTATGGATGAGTCCAGGTTTAGTCTAGAAAGCGATGGTAGGCGTTATTTGATATGGAGACAACTTGGAAGCCATTATCATACGTAAAACATCCGTGAAAGAGATGCATACTGAAGAGGAAGTGTCTGTGTTTGGGTGGTATCTCCTTGGGTGGACGCAGAGACCTCCATGTCTTTCCAAGAGGAACCGTGAATGTTCAGGTTTACAGAGATGACATCCTTGATACTTATGTGCGCCCATATGCCGGGCAATGGGTGATGCTTTCCTGTTACAGGACGACAACGCAAGACCACACAAGGCTCGCATCGTACATGATTATCTTCAACAGGAAACAATAATGCGCATGGAATGACCAGCTCAATCCCTGGACTTGAATCCTATCGAGCACGTTTGGGATGCTTTAGGGAGATGTCTAGCTGCCCCCTCAGACCCTTGCCGCGCTTTCAACTGCTTTGCGAGAGCAATGAGTCTCGCTTCCTATGTAACTGATAGACTGCATAATTGAAAGCATCACAACTCGGTGTATGTGCTGTATTACTTGTAGAGGCGATCATATTCCATATTGAAGGTACTATTCCTATACCAAACTGACACCTTTGATTTGTTCATTTTATACATGTGCTAATTTCTACACCACCATAATTGTCTGGTAATTTTTTTTATGTTATTTGATACCTTACTATGTGTTGCATGTTGTGGGTAAATTTCATAAAATTCTACATGTAACGTTTTGAGTAATCGTGATTTATGTGATTTTTCCTTAATTTATGGTAACCATTTTATATCTAACTTTCACGAAATTTTAGTTTAAATAAAGCCGCTTCAGAAGAATGCTTTTCTGAGTATTTTATTAAGTTAATTAAATAATCCTTTATTTAATGAATTTCAATTTTGACAAATATGTACACTGGAAGCCAAAAAAAATAATAACTGCTTTTCTAATTTTCTCTTTGTCTATTTCGCTTCATTGTACGGGCTTAAATATTGTGTTCCACATTTTGACTAAACCAAATGTTCATAAAGTATGAAATGTAGAAGGATTTCCCATTTAATAATAAAAAAACGATTATTTGTCTGAGTTTATTGTAAGAAAAAATATTATTAAGCTTAGCTGAATTTTATTAATATCAAATGCTTTGGTTTCCCGAACGTTAATAACTTATAAACAAAATGTAATGAGTTTCACTCAATCTGATTTAGTCAAATGTTATCATTCTCCTCTTCTTCCATGCAGAGAAGATAAAATTATTTTTTCCCATTGCTAAAATCTTACCGAAGGATTTCGGAATCTCATTAAAAAACAAGTATCAGGAGAAGAGAATTATTTTTTATTATGAGCAAATGATTATTAATCTTACTATTGGAGGGCATGAAACCAAATTATTTTTTCTTGAAAATTATTTTTTTGATAGAATTTGTATAGCAATAAACATTGCATTAGGTTATTCAAAATGAATAAATTAGCTTTGCAAGTTTATCATAAAATATAAGGCACAAGTGTCCGATTGTAGAGTTATCATAAAATGAAGCCCAAGACACTTGAGAAATATTAGTTCGACCCAGGTTCAATCCTAGTGCAAAATCCAGATGATTGGACGTTTTTGTGTTTTCTGTATTTATAACACATCCTTAAAAGCCATCCACGATGCCATCCCTGCTTGACATTTAGCCTTTTGTGTTTTGTTTAATGTCTCTCAGCTTAAAAAAAGTACCTAATGTCTCTACAGTATAAGCTGAGAGTTTTGTAATCTTACAGGAAGAAAATTTCTAGCTCTCGTGCAATGGTCTTGGAATTTTGCCAACTGTGCCGAAAACTGATTATAATGGCTTCTGCAATCCCTTGCAGCTGATGCTATAAACTTGCCCACTGGTAAAGGTAATTAAACCAGATTATTGTTTATGTTAATGAATGTATAGTATTCGACTGCCTTATCTGCATTAAAATAGATTGTCTGTTATTTTGTGATTTAATTTAGCCGCGAGTAATAATTTTTGTATGTGCCGTCTAACGAATTTTGTCGTACCTTTTATGTTAACAGGTCAGACTAAAGAAAGAGGTTACTTAACAACTTCTCATGTCTTGGCTGGACGCGCTGTGTTAACTGGACAACACTGTGGGTGGGCCCTTGGCTGAGAAGCGTACCACTTACGAGGATGAAGGATCAAGGAAGTGCAAGTTACGGAGTTCATAGGCAATTACGCCTTTACCTCCACATCATCACAGAAATTTAGATCATCAAATAGATAGGATTGTCAAACAGGGTAAAAATTTTGATAAGCCGAATGATTTGGAATAAAGGCCTTCGCAGAGACAAAAATGGTAAAAACTCAGAAGGTCTTAACTTTGCGCCGAAATAAGGGCCAGAATAATTTAGATAGGGGCAGTCATCATAAAATTTTGACCATAAAATATGGATGACAGATGAATAAATAAAAGGTGAAGTTTCCTTGAACCTTGATAATCGCGTTTTGCATACGTCAGGAGCGAAGAGTACGTAGGGGAGAGATCAAAAAACTTTTTCCGGTACGCGTTCTTCAGAGGAGAGAGGGAGGGGAGGTCCTGGTTACAGGTCGAAAAAGTAGTTCTGCCAGTGATCAGCTGGGAGGGAGAAGTTTCGTTTTTGACCGCTATTCAATGCGATATTTAAAAGGCCTGAAAGAGTTCCTTCTTAAAAAAAGATAAGAGCTGTTATCAGTAGTTTTTATCAGTTAAAGTAACGCTCTTAAGCGTTTGTTAGAATAAAGTATAATAAGAGAATTATTTTATATGCAGTTAAATCAGCTTTTCAGATATATTTTAGAATTTAATTCAGTCCTTTTAGACTGTGATGTTTCTTGTTAAAGAAACGTTAAAGCGGGGTCCTCAGGTTAATGCTGTGTGCATTAAAGAACTCTGGAGGGGGGGTTAAGGAACGAGAGGTAGTTATTCACATGGTCGTCCGTGTGCTCATACCTAGCCCGTTTAAATGGGAGAGCTGAATATTCCGGGTTAAGAACACCACGCGGTCTTTTCCGGGAAGAAGCGACAGCAGGATCATATACGGGTAGCATATATAGCACAGGATTAGCAACCTGTTGAATATTTTTGAAAAATTTTTCCGAAAGTCGCTGTATAAAGCGATTAATGGGCATAATTTTGAGATCGTTATGAATCTCTTCGTTCCTTACAAACCACGGAGCTCTAAGTCAACTCATGGACAAAACATTAGCGCACCAAGAAGGAGTCGTCACAAAATGAAACGAAATTTTACATACGTAATGACTGCTTTGATATAAGTAAATGATAAGGAAATCAAAGAAAAAGGATAATTTATTTCAGAGAAAAAGGCAAGAGAACGGAGGAGTTAATACTCCGTTGGACCCCCTCTAGCGCGAATGCACGATGCGATACGATCGGGCATTGAGTCATACAAGTTCTGTATGATGTCTTGAGACATTTCGTTCCATAGTTGCTGTAACCTTGTCTCTCGTTCGTTCAAACTCGTGGGATGCCCAACTCGTCATCCCAAATGATCCTAGATATGCTTGATTGGAGACAAATCTTGGGATTGGGGAGGCCAAGGAAGGGTAGTAACAGTGCAGAGACAGTCTTGTGACACCCGTGCCGTATGAGGCCGAGCATTGTCTTGTTGAAAAATGGCTCCTGGAAACCATTGCATGAGTGGCAACACATGTGGTTGCAGGATATCATGAACATATAGCTGGGCTGTCATGGTGCCACGGAACAATACTAGGGGTGACCGTGTATTGTAAGCAATGGCACCCCATACCATCACACCAGCTGTGGGAGCTATGTGTCGCTGTACAGCAAAGGCAGGATTGAGACTTTAATCACGGGCTCTCTACACACGAACACGATTGTCATCACTGCCGAGACTGAAGCTGAATTTGTCGCTAAAGACGACCTGATTCCATTCCGCTGCAGTCCAGTTTCCTCGTGCTCGACACCACTCCAAACGAAGGGTCGATGGGTGGGCATCAAGGGCAGCACATGTATTGGGTGCCGCGATACCAATTGTCCTTCCGCCAGGCGCCTTCGTATGGTTCGAGAAGACACAAAGGCCCCTAGAGAAGGCGCTACCTGTGCCTGGATGGCAGCCGATGAAGCAGTTGGCTGTACGCATGCATTTCTTACGATATGGCGGTCTTCTCGACAACTGGTCTGTCGAGGGCGTCCTGAGCCTGGTCATCGGGTA
The DNA here is from genome assembly GCA_000611955.2 of Stegodyphus mimosarum. Taxonomy (NCBI): domain Eukaryota; kingdom Metazoa; phylum Arthropoda; class Arachnida; order Araneae; family Eresidae; genus Stegodyphus; species Stegodyphus mimosarum. The sequence goes on along the minus strand of KK121357.1, from coordinate 422,520 downwards.
CATGACATCTCTCGGGTCCACTGGTCCCAACACCTGCTCACAACACAATCAGAGCGGCCTAATTGACGAGCTACTCGCCTAGCTGACTACCCAGCTTCCATCATCCCGACCATTCTCCCCCTCTTAAACTGCGACAACTGTTCATATTGTCTTCAAACAGGGCGTAATGGCATGTCTACCTCAGCTCTTCCTTTGTAAATGACTCAGCACTCTCAAACAAAGCTTTGGTTACCTGTTTTATACTCCACAGAGTACGACGTTCAACGCCCTCTACCGGCTATAAGTAATGCGCAATCAGGCTGCATTTCTAATCATTTGCGTATCTCCCTGACATGTACCTTCATTGCAAGTTTCGTTACGATCCCGCAATTATTTCTTGGTGCGCTAATTTTTTTGTCCATGAGTGTATTTGCCGAAGCAATTTTGATTGGAAAATTTGAACATGTTTTCTGTTAGTCAGTGCAGATGGGCCCAGATGGGACACGCATATGTAAGAACAGGCCTTATCATAGACTTGTAGAGCAGGATCTTGTTATCAAGTGACAGGTCGCTATTCCAAGCGAAAAAGGAGCGTAAATTGGTTTTGACAGCTGTTGCATTCGCTATTATTTTGCGAATGTGAGGCTGCCAAGTTAATTTTGAATCTAGTAAAACACCTAGATATTTATATGAAGACACCCAGGGAATGGGTTCACCGAAGAGGATTAAATTAGGTAAACTTGGGATATTTCTTTGGATGAACATAGTGGCAGCACATTTAGCGACATTAATTTTGATTTTATACAGACCAAGCCAGAGTTCTAAGGCTGAAAGGTAACTCTGCAATTGTGAGATTACCTGGAGGGTGTCGGAATGTTGTGAAATGATGGCTGTATCGTCTGCATATAATGCAAGATCGATATTTGGGGCCTTATGAATGTCATTTACATATAGGTTAAAGATTAAAGGTCGTAGGAGACTACCTTGGGCTACGCCGGCATAGATCGGGCGGGGAGAGGAGAATTCGTGGTTAACTCGCAAATTGTCAAGTACGAGTTAATAATTTTAATGAGAGGAGCCGAAAAACCAAGCCGCATGAACTTGTATTTAATTCCGTCATGCCAAGTCCTGTCAAAGGCTTTGGCAATGTCTAAATAGACAATACCAGTTTTCTCTCGCTTACGAAAGCCTCCATGAATGAATTCCACTACACGTAGTAACTTGTGTACCGTGGAGTGTTTAGGTCCGAAGCCGAATTGTTTCGGGATTAATAAATTTTGATCCCGACAGCATTCATTCAGGCGATTAAGTAAGACAAATTCATAGATCTTTGAGAGAGAAGATAACAGACTTATAGGTCTGTAACTGACGGGCAAGTTTAAATTTTGTCCCGGTTTTGGAATGGGGGCGACTGCTGCAATTTTCCAACAGTCGGGAAAATAGCGTCTCCTGAGCATTAAATTAATGAGTACCGTGATCCAAACGATAAACATTGGGAGGAAGTTTTTGATCATGGGATTCGAAATTGAATCTATGCCAGGGGCCTTGTTAGGTTTCAATTTATCTATGAAAACCATAACTTCAGTAGGATCCGTAGGTCGGAGTTCAGTTGTGATGGGTTGTGTTTAAAACTCTTTGATCCGTGCTTGTATGCGCCCCTGTGTAACCGGGTGGTTACAAGGCTGTCAGCAATGACTTCAGCCTTTTCTGAGTCTGTGTAGGCCATCTGTGCGCCATCGGCCGTTTGAAGGGGCGGAATGGGTGTTTTATGTTTGCGTAATCGGGCGGCTGCACGCCAAATCGATTTGTCTTCAGTCGTTAGGGACTCAATGTATGTTTTCCACTCCGCTTGTTTTAATAAGCGGGTTTCAGTCCTTATCTCGTTCTGTATCTTGCGAAACTGAGCACGGATATTGGGATCTCGTGTCCTTTACCAAATTCTTCGCAAATATTTCCACTGCTTAATTTTGAATTTAGTCTCAGGTGGAAGCCTAGCACCTGGGTGTTTAAGTGGTTTCGAAGCCGCAGCTCACGCTTCTTTTAATAAAGACTTCAAATTTTTAATATACCTGTCAAAGTCCGATTTGCTGGAAATTTTGATGGGACGAAGTGCTGTTTTTTTCCAAAATAAAACTAAAATCGTCCCAATTTGTTGAGACTTGCTCCTCTAATTTTGAGTATCGATTTTGAATATCTAGGGTAATCAAAATAGGGTAGTGATTAGAGCCCAAGTCCTGAATCACTTTAATTTCATGCCGAAAAAATATATTATAAAATGCAGCCAGATCAAGAACTGCAGGTTAGTAAGTCGGGAGGGTAGGAGCTATGGTCTGTACATGGTTACTCTGGCACCATGAATTTAGACTAATACCATACCTCTTCCCATTCGGACAAAATCATGCGGTATGGCGTGAATTTAGATCAGCAGCAATTATTAAAAAAGGCGCGAAAATAAAATTGGAAAAATAAAACTTCTTATCGTAACATAAGCGTAAAACAAAATGCTGCTCTGAGCAACCTGCAATATATACAAATTTACGATTAATTGTGTTTGATAAACATGCATTTTTTGTAAGTTTGTTAATAATTCAATCATTCTACAATATTAGACACAGTTTGGTTTAATCTAAGCATTCTTATAAACTTCTAAGACTTTGGAAAAATTATCATCCCATGTTTGCCTTCCAACTCTAACTAAATACAATAAAGCAAAATAGCTAAGAACTTTGTAGAGACATTACGTAAGTTTTCAAAGCAGGATGGGGGAAAAATGAGGAGTGCCCTCGCTGGGACTTGAAAAACGGACCTCTCGAATACGCGTTGAGTGTGCCAACCACTACACCATGAAGGGATGCGAAGAAGGCGGTATAAATACCTCATAATTTCAGTATGAAGTTAGGTGCCTTAACATTCGCTGCTTGCAGCTGTAAAGACACAATAAATCAAACGTTTTACAAAATTCAAGTTCGAGTCAAGGTTTGAATTCAAAGTCTATAAACGAGACTTAGCTATTTCAACTTTAATTTTCAGTGAGAGCTGGTTCCAATCATTTGTCATCATTTTGCTTCAGTGCTGTTGCAAATCGCCAGTTGGTTGCAAGAGCATTATAGGCAGATGATAATTAATGTTTCACCGTTATAAAAGGATGTTGGCAAAACTTTGTCTCTAACCGTGCACTGGTCTCTAATGCACTAAGTCCAGTGGACCCGTGTAATTAAACAAACTTTTCTCAAAGCAAGACTATTTTACGCAAGTTGTTGAGGTCCAGTGTAGTCGAGTCTTAGGTCGACCCTTTATGGTTCCGAAGATTTTTTTCCTGGGACTTGATTGAGTTTCGATTTTGAGCGCATGGGGCCTTTTAGACCCAGCGCGCCTATTCGTGTTACTATCACATAGTTGATTTGTGATAGCATAGAAAGCGACAAATGTATCGAATAATTTTTCTTACAACAAAGAAATTTGGCAAAAGTTATTAGATGTATCAACTGGTAAAGAATGTATTGAAGAAAATGAGGCTGGAAGTGATCATTAAATTTTAGTTCACGTGATACTGATTCAGATATTGATACAGATTCTGAAAATGCCCTAAATTATTTTATTGGACAAAAATTATCGGAAAAAAAGAAAAAAAAAGATGCAGTGTTTGCTGAGTTAAAAAGCACTGAAAAACGAAAATGTGCTTCCCCGAATGTGAAAAATATTTGTATTTGGAACACAGGAAAACACTTTTTCAATGTGCTGCTAACATTTGTTGTTGCATTTGCTCTCTTCGTCTATAGTGCTAATAAAGAAAAAAAGAATCGATACAGAGTAAGGGTATACTATTTTACTTCCTATGCTAATACATAATACAATTTTTTGTTCCTTTAAGAAATTATGTTTCATAAAAACATTCGGAGAATTTAAAAATTATAATTTGCATAGCTTTAAAATTTAATTATAAAATATAAAAAATTAATTATAAAATATACTATTTTAAAATATACTATTGGCATAGATGTAACTAACACTTTTTTTCTGAAGATTTACAATAGTTTCTTCAAAAAACACGCCCCGGTTAAGTCAAAAAGCTCACGAATTATTTAACTCGCGAGCTCCCGCTCTGTGTTCAATGGACCTTCGCAATTAAACAAACCTTTCTCAAAACATGTATCTTTCGTCCAATTGTTAAGATCCACTGTAATCACTTCCAAGATCCCCTCTTTATGTTTACGAACTTTTTCGCTCGGGCTTTGGTTCGAAGTCTTGTTTTTTGATCGGATCGGGTCTTTTAGAATAAGTGCGCATATTTGCATTGCTATTACATAGTTGATTTATGACTGTATAGAAAGTGACAAACATGTTGCATAATTTATTGCAGAATGAAGAAATGGGGCAAAAATCACTAGAAGATGTATCAACTGGCGAAGAATGTATTGAAGAAAAGGAGGACGGAAATGATCACAATTTTTTAATTTGAATGACATTGATTCGGAAACTGATATAGATTAAAAAAACGAAAATAAGAATGACATAAATTACTTTATTAATAAAAAAGAAGTACATATTGGGGGGGGGGAGAAAAGATGCAGTGTTTTCCCAGCGAAATAACAGTCAAACAAAAATGGACTGCGCGGAATGTGAGGAATATTTCTGTTTGGAACACAAGAAAACATTTTGCTGTCGCATTTTTTTTCTTTGTGTCTGTAGTGCTAATACATGAAATAAAAAATCGATACAGAGTAAAGGTGTACTATGTTTTTCCCTATGCTAATATATAATACATTTTTCTATTATTTAAAGAATTTCACTTCATAATAACATTTGGAGAAGTTAAAAATTTTAATATTTATGCATATTAGGTTTGAACAAAACTTTATTATTGGCATCGATGGAATTTTTTTTTACAATTTTTTCTTAAAAAACACTAGCCGAGGGTTTTGGACATAGTGCGCGAAATCATTAAATTCAAATGAACTAGTGTGTCCCGTGTTAAAATTCACATCATTCACACATGATTCTGAAATAGAAGATAGACTAGAAATACAGAACATAATTTAATATAAGAAATAATTTGCTAATTAAATAAAATATACAATTTATAACATTAATAAAATAATTAAGAAAACATTTCCAATGATTTCGCTCAATTTGCATGACAGATTAAACCGAGCTTTAGTCAGCTTGAGAGCTCTTTTTGTTCGCGTGATTTCGAAGAGGTGTTTATTGTTGTCTGAGATAAGCATTTTGTTCAGCCTACCAATCTGACATGGAGCACAGTTCTCTTGTGAAATGTGAAATCCAATGCTGAAAAAGCAGCGGAGTTCACAATGGCTCAGAACTCTTAATATATACAATAGTGGCTCCAGTATCAAAAATATTTACTTTACTTTAAATATGCAAAACAGTTTCATGTCTGAATTGCACTATACGCGTATCTTAACGTAACTGCATTTACCACCTTTTACAGTTTTCCAGTGGTTATATGTTCAAAAACACTTTATGGATAAATTTTTATACTTAAATTTTATGCATGAATCTGGAAATGCATCCGGAATATAAAATCTAGTAATCAGTTAGTTATTTTAAAGTAATAAAAAACATGCCGTGGCCTCTACAAACGAAACAGTCATATTTATTCTATCGTAAGTATAAAGAAGTATATTCTATGATTTGCATTACTTCAAAGTTTTTTGCAAAGTGGCCTCTGCCGTGTATTCTGGTCATTAATTATTTTATCCAATTAAAGGAATGCTTCTTTGGATCTCCAGTACGCCAAACTTTATTTGGTAAATAACTACGTTCTGTTTCTTTCAGTAAAAGCAAACGGATTTTTTTCCTTTAAAAGTATTTCTTCCTGATCTTTTACATTTAAGGATGAAAGAAACTCCGTTCCGTGCTTCAGTTTGCATTAATTAACGAAATTTAGTTTTTGGAAACTCATTCGTTTGGTTACTTTTGTGAGTAATACTAAATACACATTTAAATTAAAGAAGATAAGTTTGCGTTTTCCTGACTTAATTTAATTTTGCTTGTAGCTCATTAAACTATTATATTCCGTTAAGAGGAAATGTTAATTGCAAATGAATACCATGACATTTTTATACACTTATAATTTTTATGTTTTACCTGAATACATTGTTTCATATGAAGAGTTCGTATTTATTTAGCAGAATGGACAGACAGTGGCAATAAGTTAAAGGTAACCATATTAAAGCTCGAAAATGTTTTCAATTAAGACAATTTATTCAAAATATTACTTATAGGAGAAAATATTTATATAATTTCTCCAACATATGAAAACAACTAGGGTAATTCAGTAAAAAAATACAGGCAAGCAAACTACAGTAAGTGATGAAAGTAAGACAAATACAGGGTGTTTATAAAGTCCCGGACCCATTTTGATGTTTAATAACTCATAAAGTAATAGAGATAGATTAAAATTAATAACATAAATGGTTAGATAGACTCAAAAAGTTTCATGACCCTTGTCAGTGAACTTCCACGTGTGCCCCCTTCTTCGCACGGAGAATATGAAGTCGGTATTCAATTTCACGCCAGGTACCGGCAAGCACGTCGGCATCAACAGAGGTTAATGCGGTTGTAATTCTGGCTTTTAGGTCATCCATGTTCAATACTCTCCTTCTGTAAATGTTGTCCTTTACAAATCCCCAAAGGAAAAAGTCCAGCGGCGTTATATCAGGTGATCTGGGTGGCCGAGGAATTAGACCTCCTAGCCCAATCCATCTTCCTGTAAAATGTTCATTCAAAGAACTACGAACGATGGTACCCCAATGAGGTGCTGCACCATCCTGTTGCAAAAATACATGTGGCTGAAGCTCTTCTAGTTGTGGAAATACGAAGTAAATTCTTCTGCAATTTCTCTGTGTTTGCATTATATATTTCGTTTCTATGAACCATAAATAAATCTGTGCTTTCTCTTGTGGTGTATGCATTATCCTTAATATCCGGTCGAATAAAACATCGCATACAAAAGTACTAGAACAAACACATCAAAAGTAAACATAGCATTGCAACAGTTCCCAAAAACAAAAGAAAAAAATGTAATTAATAAGTAGACGATAAAGTACATATATTTAGACTGGAAAATGGAATTATCTGAAATTAAGCACACGCGCAGACGATATTTACAAAAGTAAAGATATTCAAAACTGAAAAGGAAAATATATAACTTATTTCATCAATAAATGCATAAGTTTGTTTATATCTTCATTATTTTATGAGTTATTAAACATCAAAATGGGTCCGGGACTTTATAACACCTTGTATATCGAACATTCCAAACCGCGTTAATGAGTACGCTGCTTGACCAAGTTACTTACCAAAAGCTCTAGCCCTTCCATTTTACCAGTATTAATACATTACCAACCTAGAATCTGATACTGATATCCAAGCCTACAAGATTTTTTTAACTAAATCAACAATGTTTGAATTCAACTACGAAAATGACAGCAAGTTTTCGTTTTAAAGTCACATCTATACGCATCGAGGTGAAGCGTTAATTATTGACCTTAAAGGGAACCTAAAATGGCATTTAGAAAATAAATGCTCATTTGATTAATTTAGTAGAACTAACATTTTAGGTAGAACAAATAAAAATGCCATTAAAAAAATCCGAAAGGTTTCAGATTTTAACGTTTGCCCCAAAGGGTCTGTTAAGGTTTTTACACTCTCACGAAAGCTGTGTCTAGTCTGCTTTTGCACTGACTCCTTCTAACTTTTGCTTTGGCCTTTTAGCTTCATTTTCCTCGCTCTTATGCCATGTATATTGCAAACAGTAAAATCACTAAAACCAACATAAAAATATTTGAACGCTTTCAGATTTCATATTACGCCCAAAGGGGCATGTTTATTAACGGTTTTTGTGTTACTTTTATTTATTAAATGTCATGTTCTTCGCATTTAAACCATAAAATTCAATTAAATAAAAATATCGCAAAATAATTTTTAAATGAGTGTATCTTTAGAATTTCTGATACACAATCTCGCTCGCTAAAAAGGTTGTTTTTTTTTACACTATTGAAATTGCCTGCTTTGAAATCGTCGAGTTTCTTAATAAAAAATTCGTTAAGGTTTTACAAAATTTGAAATAAATAACAAAACAAATTCCAAATTCCAAGTTACGGTTTCCAGATCCTATATTCTAGTGGAGCACAACTTTTTGAAAATTTGATGTCTCTGTGTACCGCTGTTTTCTCCCAGCGCGACAAACATACAGACATTCATGCAGATTCTTCTAGCAGCATTTATTTAGAATTCCTTGCCGGTGCAGTGTTAAGTGTTGGTATACATTTTTCCATTTTTTCCTAAATCTTTTCTAAGTTAATCACATCAATGTTCACTTTTCTTAGTAAGCTGGTTTACAAATTTTTCTTGTCTTTGTATTATTAAATATTTGTACGTTTACTTTTTTATTAAATACCTCGTTCTGCGCATTTAATCCACATAAAATTTAATTCAACAGAAAAAACATAAAATATATAAAAACAAAATACATTTTCAATTTCCTTTAGACAGTCGCGTGCCGGAGATAAAAGTGTTTTATTCCAGTAAGATGCTGCCGCAGCTCGCATTCATATAATTTAGTTCGTTAATAAAAAATTCAGAATTTTTTTACAAAATATGAAATAAATGTTGAAGCATATTCGAAATTCAAAATTCGGGCTTCCAGACGCACAGGCTCTACGTTATTCAGAATTAGATGGCTCTAGATACAGTCGTTTTATCACTGAACGAAAAAGATACATACTTTCATTGCAGACTTTTGAGTGTTTAATTTCTTTTAAATAATACATATCGATAATATTTGGGGCAACAAGTTGAATAGTATTCACCGTTTGTAGTGAACCTACCCAAAATCCCCTTTCGAGACAAATAGCCCCTTTTGGGCTAAAAATAGAGAGAAACAATACTACATGGAAAGAGAAGTAAAAAGAGTGATCAGATTTATTAATAGAAAACAAAATGTATCCTAAACTTAAAGTCCATTGAAAACCATTTTTTACTGGGCACTAAGGCAATATTTATTCATACGTATATACAGTAGGAGCCTAGACAGAATCATGATGCATGATTCTACGTTATTTAAATTTTTTTGAATGATGCGATAGTAAATAAGTGACTTAGAAATAACAGCAAAATAAGACGCGCACGCAATAAAGTATATAAGGTATTTCTCCCACCCTCTTTGCATGCTTTTGTGGTGTATTGGTGAACACGCTGGGCGCGTATTCCAGAGGCCAGTGGTTCGAGTTCGACCGAGAGCATTGCTCATTTTTTCAAGTTTTTTAGCTTACCAAAAAACACTTAATGTCTCCAACTGAGAGTTTTTTTTAATTTTACAGGGAAAAAGTTTCTAGCACTCGCGCAATGATCTTAGAATTTTGCCTACTCTATCGAAAAGTCATTAAGGCGAAGGCGTTGCTCATTTTCCATGTCTCCTGCTTCGAAATAACATTATGCTTCTACAATGGCGCCCGAATTAAAAGGTAGTGGACGATGATTCTCCATTACCGAGCTTTCTCGATTGGGTCCTCTATTTCCAAGTTGCCCTGTAAAAGGGGAAGTATATAAGGTATTTCTCCCGCCCTCTTTGCATGCCTTCCTGGTGTATTGGCCAGCACACTGGGCGCGTATTTCAGAGGCCCGTGGATCGAGTTCGACCGACAGCATTGCTCATTTTTCACGTCTTTCAGCTTAACAAAAAACACCTAATGTCTCTAATTGAGAGTTTTTTAATACAGGGAAA
>KK121357.1:362269-412764 GCA_000611955.2 Stegodyphus mimosarum | reverse complement strand
TGCTCTTAGAATTTTGCTACTGTATCGAAAAGTAATGAAGGCGAAGGCGTTGCTCATTTTTCATGTCTCCTGCTTCGAAATAACCTAATGCTTCTACACTGGCGCCCGAACTAAAAAGTGGTGGATGATGACTTTCCACCACCAAGATTTGGCAACCGAGTCCCCTAATCCCAAGTCACCCTTTAAAAGTGGGAGTATATAAGGTATTTCTCCTGCTCTCTTGGCATGCCTTCGTGGTGTAGTGGTCAGCACGCTCGAAGAGAATTCCAAAGGTTCATGGTTCGAATCCCGGGGAGAACACTGCTCATTTCTTCGATTTCCTTGATTCAAAAATATCTAATAAATCTACACTGGCACCCGAACTAAAAAATGTTATAATATTATTAAATATAACATATATGTTGGTATTGTTATTAAATATAACATATATGGAAACTTAGTTTGGAAAAGTATATCTAATTGACCTAATTTTTTTCGGTCAGTTAGAGACTATGAGCGATAATTTACAACGGTGAATCCTTTATTGGTAATAAATAATATTTATTGCATGTGCTTTGTGAAATTCCGCAATCCTCCAGAAAGTCATTTATACGACATATATATGGCAATATCTAAAAGGTCTGGCACCAGAGGTGAAGGTGTGTCTTCCATTTCCTTTACAAAATCAAATAGTAACTTTGTCTACAGTGATTTAGAGCTACTGAATGAATCTGCTAGTGGATTCAATGCAATTAACCAGATTTCAGCAGAGGGAAAAATGGAGGCAAGAGCATGCAAAAAGCAATTCAAACGAAAGGGAAGTATTTCTGTCTCCTTCTTAGTCTTATAACTTTATCTAAATTCATTCGGAAAAGCATTCAAAAAGCTCCACATCGGTATTTCTGGCTTTAATTAACGTAATTGGAGTGCTTGGGTACAATTGGCGATGTATCCCCCTAACGGGATTTCCATCTAACTGCAGAATCGAAATTGGAACTTGCTATTTCCTGCTATATAATTTGATGGGATAAATGTAAACAAGTAATCTTAACTTTGAAAGCATTCTTCTTAGTTAGTAGTTTGTTGTAATTTGGACGAAAAATTCTCTGCTGTGAATTTCGTTGCAACGCTTGGAGGAGAGCATTAGAGCTGAAAACTCTTAAATTTATTTATGCACTGAGCATTGCACTTAATTGCGTCTGTTTCATTGTAATTGGTATCTATGCAAACGGGAAACCTCCAGATGCTGAGATCGCAATCATTAAACTTTCTCAAAATCAGAGTAGTCACTTTCACAGTTCGTGTTAATAAAATGATTACGGAACATAAAGTGTAACAAACAGAAATTTTCTGGAGCTCAGAACCTTTAGTTTTAATTTATGACATTTGGAATTAATAAAGACAATAACAATTTCTGTACATCCGAACTTATAATTGAACAATGTAATATTAATTGATTAAATAAAAAGAGCTTAAATCTTCAGAATTGATAAATAGGTAATGTCTTCTTTCAATATGTCATTGGAAATAATTCCGAATAATAAAAATATAATAGAGTTACACATTTTACTTGCATTTGTATAAATACAACTAATTCAGTGTTTATATTGTACATATAATCTGCATCATCTCTTATTATTACAAAATTATAAAGAAAATTACTGTTAATAGAACTTCAGGTTACAGTGTTCTTTAGTGAGTCTATTCCGATATCTTCACGAAGTATGTTACGATAATTTCGCTTCATTGGTGGAAGAGACATTAGGTTATTTCGAAGCAGGAGAGATGAAAAATGAGCAACGCCTTCGCCGCGACTCGAACCACGGACATCTCGAATAGGCGCCCAGCGTGCAGACCACTACACCACGATGGCATGCGAAGAAGGCGGGTAAAATACATTATATACTCCCCCTTTTGAAGGGCGACTGGTCTTTTGGGGACCCAATCGCCAGATCCTGGTCGTGGAGAATCATCCTCCACCGCCCTTTTCAGCTCGGGCGCCACTTGTAGAGGCATTAGGTTATTTCCAAGAAGGAGAGATGAAAAATGAGCAACGCCTTCGCCGAGATTCGAACCACGGACCTCTGGAATGCGCGACTAGCGTGCTGACCACTACACCACGAAGGCATGCGAAACGACCCAGAGAAATACCTTATATAGTCACTAAATTACTCAGATACTCTACGTTACAATCGTCAGAGAAAGCATTATGTATATTTGTGTAATTAGCTTTTACAATTGAAATATTCTAAAAATGCTCTCATTTGCTTCACTTTTGCTAATAGTATTTGAAATATTTAAAACACATAAACTTAAACACTTTTATAGAATCTTTTTTATTCTTCTTCTTGCCTAACAAGAAGATTTTTTTCCATATTAAACTCTATGTATTTCATATAATGCTGATAATCTCAATTTAAATGATGTATTTCACTCATAGTCAAAATCAAGAACATTCTTATCTTCATGGGATTGAAACAAACCAAAATTTCATTTCAACAATAACAAGCAATTTTTTTCTTAATTGCCTGACAAAGGATAATGCAATAATTTTTATAAAATAAACAGGGTGTTACGATCTCCCACAGAGGGCTTAGTAGCACCCCTCAACTGGGAAAAAAAAGTTTCGGTTTGGAGGAGAGTTGGTTTTGAGAGTGGTGTGTGATGAGTTGTGTAACGCATATTTGGCATGTAACTGTACTATATAATGTAATGTATATAATTAAATGTGTTTACTTAAAATGTGGGGAAATTTTGAAGGAGCGTACTTCACATAGGGTGTACCGGTAAAGCGGTGACAAACTTTCAAGAGCGATAGAGTACACATAAACAATGAGAAATTACATAGCAATGCATGGTCGGACACGCTTTCCTGGCGCGGCAGTGACGACTTAATACGCAAGAAAGGAAGAACACAAACAGTGAAACAAAATGTGTCTTATTATGTTTAGTACAGCGGAAACAAACAAATTAGAACAAAAACAAACAACCATCATCATTAAAGAAGGTGTTCGAAGTTATGACACCGGACCGTGATGCAGGCCTCTCTTCTCCAGCGTATGGGAGATCCGCGTCACGAATGGTAAATCGCATGGAAGATGCATGACGCACGGCTCCTACATGACGATCCGGGTCGTGATTTTGAATACCTTCTTTGATGGCCATCGTTGTTTCTTTATGTTGTTTTTGCCTAACTCCGAATAATAAACATGTTTTCTCACCCCGTTCGTGTCCTTTCTTTCTTAATTTTTGTGTCGTCACTACAGCGCAAGGAAAGCGTTTCCGACTATGCATTCCTATGTAGTTTCCCATCGTCTAGGTGTACTCTAACTGTCCTAAAAGTTTGTCAACGCTGTACTGAGAAACTCTGTAGTTTAAAATGCATCATAAACTTTCTGTAATTATTTGAAAACGAGCTAAACCTTTCTTTCTGGAGGAAAGAAATGTAGGAGGAAATCTTCGCAGAATGGTCGGATGCATGTTAACTGATACAATTATTAGTATTAGTGATTTTATGAAGGTATAAGGTATTTCTTCCACCTTCTTCGCATGCCTTCGTGGTGTAGTGGTTGGAACGCTCGACGCGTCACCAAGAGGTCGGTGGTTCGATTCCCGGCGAAGGCGTTGCTCATTTTTCACGATTCTTGCTGTCAAAAAGTAACCTAATGTCTCTACAACCGGCGCCCGAACTTAAAAGGTGGTGGATGATGATTCTCCACCACCGGAATTTAGCGGCTGGGTCCCCCAAAGCCCAGGCTCCCTTTAAAAGGGGGAGTATATAAGGTATTTCTCCCACCTTCTTAGCATGCCTTCGTGGTGTAGTGGTCGGCACGCTCGACGCGTAACCGAGAGGTCCGTGGTTAGATTCCCTGCGAAGGCGTTGCTCATTTCTTCATTCTCCTGCTTTCAAAATACCATAATGTCTCTACAATTGGCACCCGAACTAAAAAGGTGGTGGATGATGATTCTCCACCAGCGGGATTTGGTGATTGGGTCCCCCAAAGCCCCAGTCGCCCTTTAAAAGGGAGACTATATAAGGTATTTCTCCCATCTTCTTCGCATGCCTTGGTGGTATAGTAGTCAGCAGGCTCGGCGCGTAACATAGAGGTCAGTGGTTCGATTCCCGGCGAAGGCATTGCTCATTTTTCATTCTGTCAAAAAATAACCTAATGTCTCTACAAGGGTAATTAGCGGCTTGAAACAGTACATACTGCCTCTCTTCGCAAATGTTTCAAGCGACTTGCACAGACGGAAGATTTACTCAATGTTTCTGCGCAGTATGTATAGTCTTCACAAAGCAAAAATTAATCAGCATGTGTTCGTAACACCAATTATGCATGCAGATTAGAATAAAAAAAACTGCCATGGAAATTTTAGCAACTACAAGGATTAATGTCTTTTGGAATAGCGTCAACAGCGTATGAATATCAGTTGCAAAATGGAAAGCCTGCGGTCAGTGACTATTATAGTGTCTCACACAAAAGTATTGAACTCAGAACATTGTTTTTGAATGCTAAGACATTTGAACAGCATACTATTTCCAGATAAATTTAAGTTTTAACTATGATTTTGTTTTCGTTTTGCACATCGGAAAATATAAAGTTAGTCTGCTCAATTAATTACTTCAGATCTTCATACTCATAGAAATTGGTCGCATCTATTACTGACGTACTCACTTCAGTATATGAAAGAACTGTGGTAGCTTAATGCGTCATCATGCCAAATTTTCGTATAAGAAAAGTTTAGAAACTGCAGACTCAGTTCTTCAGTGTTAGAAATAACTTTTCAGAGGAAAAACTACGCTCACATTAATATTTATGAAAAAGCACACATTGGCTTATAATTGACCCATTATGACGCTGTAAGGTATGAAAATATTCGTGGTTATTTGTGTGCTTTTTCCTGTGTTTTTGTGTTCTTATGTTTTTATTTTTAGGCCTAAAGGGGGTATTAGTCTTGAAATAAGATTATGCGTTGGTTCACTACAAACGGCGTATCATTTTTTAAACTGTTACCACTAAATATTGTTGTCCTGTATTATTTTTTAAAAAATTAAGTAATGATAAATCTGTATATATGCACGCAAGTACATACACGGGTGTGCAAAAATTAAGGACGAAGTCGAAAAATTAGCATATCAGCTGAACGAAGAGGCAGAGCGGACAGAAAGACCAATCAGGAGATTAAGTAAGGTGATGTACGGTAGCACATGCGCAGATATGCAGGTAGACGTAATGGGGGAGTGTCTGAGTAGTATAAAGCATGTTGTCGGTGTAAGATCAGTATTTCTGGGAAAGAGATTGCACGCCGTATAGCAGTTAAAATCACACCGAGTTGCTGCCTCAGCGAGAAATGGCGAATAATCAATCTGTTAGACGACATCTGGATGCTTTTACCCGAGGTCGAATCATTGGGAAGTTGGAGGAAGGCCGCAGTGTGACAAGTGTGGCTGCAGAGTTCGGAATTGCTCACAGCATCGTTTCACGACTTTGGAGACAATTTCAAACTACAGGAACAGCTATCCGGGGGTTTAGTAGTGGTCGTCCACGAGGAACCACACCCGCAGATGACCGGTATATTGCCTTACAGGCCAGAAGAAACAGGCGGCAGACAGCGGGAGAAATTGCTAGACACACGACACAGGCGACTGGACGACCGATATCGCGTTTTACCGTGGCCAGAAGACTGCACGGTGGTGGTCTGTTTTCACGACGCCCTGTACTGTGTGTACCTCTAACGCCTGCCCATCGGAGAATGCGTTCTCTGTGGTGCCGGGAACACCGGAATCGGAGAGACAATGAATGGGGACGAGTACTCTTTACAGATGAGAGCAGATTTAGTCTGAGTTGCGATTCTAGAAACATACACATCTGGACAGAGCGGGGAACACGCAATAACCCCTTCAACATCATCAAAAGAGACTGTTTTGGAGGTAGCGGAGTTCTCGTTCGAGCAGACATAACGCTTGGTAGCCGGACCGACCTTCATATCTCCCAAAGAGGTTCGTCACCTGGGACTGCTATTGTAACGAGGTTCTTCTTCCTTACATGCGTCTTTTCACAAGGGCTACGGGTCCTCAGTTCCTCTTCATGGACGACAGCGCTCCACCTCATCGCACAGTTACTGTCGAAGAGCTGTTGGAGAGTGAAGATATTGAATACGTGGATTGGTCGGCAAGGTCTCTGGATCTAAATTCCGTCAAGCATGTACGGAACGGACTAGGGAGACCCGTGGCAGCACGTAACTTATCGCCAGTAACGATTCCGAAACTGCGATTGTTGCTACAAGAGGAACGAGCAGCAGTGTCTCAACAGCTCATTCACAACCACATATCCAGCACGCACAAATGATGTGAAACCTGCCTAGCAGTCAGGGGAAATCATATCCCCTATTAAAGACCGGATGGTTTTTGCTGGACACCCATCACAGGGATGTTTCGTCCTTCAGTCGCATTGCGCTCCATGCTGCTTTTTCAATAAAGCTTCTTTTTATCCCTCTGATTTCTCTTTTAGTAAGTGTTGCTTACATTACTCATGTCCTTACTATTGGGGATCTTACGGTATTAAATGTGTTGATTTCGAAAGCTTTTGTACAAAGTTATATTGAAAAAATCGTCTCGTCCTTAATTTTTGCACACCAGTGTATATACATATATATATGTACGTAAGTTCCTCGCATTGAGAAAACATGAAGGTACCTAGAGGCGTTAGATTTTGAAACCAACGGAACATGTTCACCTGAGAGTCCAAATTTTTAATATAAATTTGTTTTATTATTAATTTCATACTTGTAAAACACTGCGTTAAGCACTGTAAAACGTTGATGAATTTTTTATTAACAAATTCAATGATTTGAAAGCGAGGGTGACAACACTGTTCGGAGTCAAACCTTTTTATCTCCAGCACGCGAAACTGTTGCCATCTGTAAAATTTTAAGATCTTTCAGGCTCTATTAAAGCAATGTGTTGCAGCAGCTGGAAAGAAAATACTGTTATCTTCATGAGCTAGTGTGTTGCCATTCAGTAAAGTCTAAGATTCTTTCAAATTTATTCTGGAAGGTTACTGAGTAGTAAACTAAGCTATTTAAAAGCGATAAACACAGTTCTTAAGAATAACACTTTTTTCCTACTTTTAATGTGTTATTGATTTGAATAAACATGTATTAAAATCATTAGATGTCTAAATAGAAATATTCAATATTTTTTAAATTAAACTAGGTAGAATCATTAAAATTCTTATGTACTTTATGTTCTATGATAACTATTTTAGGATGCTGGCCGAGCTTGCGGCTAGGTTTTAAAAAAATAATAGAGCGAATATAAAAATATCTATGGCAATCTCTAACAGCGTATCGGGAATTTTGTTGTTTTTTAAATATTTTGTGAATCTGCATGAACTGAATTTTATGTAGCGTAAGTGAAAAGAACGTTATATTTAGTATGCAGTGAAAATTCTGTAAAAAATACAGCGCTAAGTTGGGTTTTATGTGGAGGCCTTACAAAGATATGACAATCAGTACCTATACCTCATATGTTCTCTGAAATATTGGTTATTTCAGAGGTGATCATAAGAGGCAAAGAATATATTATTCATAAATTTAATTTTATGTAATTTTCATGAAGTATTCTTTAATAAGGAGATCTAATCTATAAATGGGCATTTTCAACTGGTATATTTGCAATTGTTAGCACGAAACAAACGCACATGTATAAAGAATACTTTTTTATGATTTCGAGAGTTGAGGTAGTGAAGAGGGGCGAAAGACTTTCTGCCCGAATCCCGGGGTGAACTCATACCTATAATACCATTTGTGTTACATAAGAAATAAATGTAACAGAAAAATTAAATATATAAATGTAGTATTACAATATTTACATTTTATGCGAAGGAAGACAAATAATTGTTTTCATTTAGATAAAATATAAAATAATACAGCATTTGTACCTAGCACAGAAATTAATTTTAATATTTAACAGTAATCTTTAATAACAATATCTCAATATTAATATTTTTAATTTCATATTATTCTCTTTCCATTTTTTAAAACAGACAAATTATCTCGTTGTTAATTAATGTACATGCAGAGTACCTACTATTAAAAATAAACATTTTCAGTAACTTTATTCGAGAGATCTAGATAAAAAAATGGTGTAATTTTTTCGAACTTCATCGCAAATTTAATGAAATGTTAATTGGTCACATTAAAATCTAACAGATTTTTTTCACTTGCAGAATTTACATTTATTACTCCAGCATATTAAATTTAATTTTTTTAAATACTATTTTTAGTCGATGTTTGAAGAATGAAGTTTCTTCCAAGAAATAACTAACCCTTTAAACCAATAATTTGTTATGTGTTAAAAAATTAAGATGAAAGTAGTTTTTATTTCCTTATTTTTATATTGTATTCAATTAATTAATTTGAAAATGGCGGAGCGAAATTAGTTTCTATGTAAAAGCATATCAGTATGGTTTAAATTTAAAAAATGTCCATAATTATGCACTTAGAATTTTCTTTTCTAAAATAAGCAGTTTTATTTCCCAAATGACGTTATTCCTGAATAGGAAATCAATCTCGAAATGGCATTTTGCGTCGAAACATTTAATGTGTTGTATTACTTTTCAAATTGGTGCCATCAAATATTATCTCCTGTGTTACATTTAAAGAAATTATATAATGAAGAACCTATATGAATGCGTATATGTTTCTTGTAACGTAAAAAAACAACGGTACCTAGAAGCAAAAAATTTTGAATAACGTAGTCCTCCACTTGAGCATGGGCACCTGGAAGCCTGAATTTTGAATTTCGAATTTGTTTTATTATATATTTCATATTTTGCAAAATTTAACGAATTTTTGATTAATAAACTTAGCGATTTCAAAGCGAGACAACAAACATTGTTCGGAATATCCCCAGCGCTCTAGACTGTTTGTCTAATGTTATAAAGATATACTGTTTTTAAATATTTCGTAATGTTGCTGTTGATTCGAATTTTATGTGACTTAAGCGCCAAGAATGTGATGTATAATAAATAAAGTAAACACACAAGACGTTAGTGATAAAAAGCTAAAAGGAAGTTTTGTAAATTCATCTTAGTAAGAAACTGAACATTTATGTGATGAACTGAGAAAAGACTGTAAAAGTAGAAAAAAAATATATGGCAACACTTCTGAATCTTTGCTAAAAGCCATTTTGAGCAAGGTCACAAATACATGGGAACTTCCAGCATTTGGAATCACATGCAAGCTGAACTTGGAATTCCTGACAATGAGTGATTTGCTTTCTGAAAAGTAAAATTTTTGCGGAAAGAAAAAAAATTGCTCTCAACGCGCTTCGAAAATAAGTTTAGGAAAATAAATGAAAAGATTACGTTCATGCATACCTAATGCGCATGAACTTTGATTATAATTAACGATCCGATGCATGTATCTTTGGTCCACACTAAACTATTGTTCAAGAACTTAAATATTTTCAAGAATCTTCTGCTCTATTTATTATTTTATTCCTCGAGATGAAAGATTCGCTGAAGTCTTGTTCAAGTTTAATTGACAGCACTTACGTAATAAAATAATGCAGTAAGTACACAAACTTAATATACAACTTATTAGAGTTAAATAAGTAATGAGATTTTCATAAAAGAAATTAAATTGTGTAAATTAATGTAAGTGTAGATATGAATAAAAATAACAAGTTTGATGTAAGAAAATAAATAAGTTATTTTGAAGAGAATCAAGAAAATCTTTTAATCAAGAAAATATATTTATTTTTTGCAAATGTGTATAAATATTTAGCTCACATGTTAAAATTCATTCAAAAATTTTAGCCTCATATATGAATGTTAGAATGCTGATTGAATTAATTTAAATTTATATGAAATGTCAAATTTTTTTTTAATTTGTAGATGTTTTTAACCGGAGGAAAATTAATTTTAAACGTAAAGACGATTAAAACGCAAAAATAATTTTGATAGCACATTAAAATGCTGTTGAAAAAAAAAATTGCATACCCTTTTTCTTATGTTCATGGAAAAAGGAAAACAAAGTAAAATGCCAGAAATACATTAAATATTATGAATTCATAAACTTCATTTTCAGTCTTTTTAGAATTCGTATAATATTCGTAAAAGTGACGAATGAAATATACCATAAAAGCAATAGGTTTTTTCAGTACATTCGAATTCGTATAATATTCGTAAAAGTGACGAATGAAATATACCTTAAAAGCGGTAGTTTTTTTTCAGTGCATTCGGATTCGTATAATATTCGTAAAAGTGACGAATGCAATATACCAAAAAAACGGTAGTTTTTTTCAGTACATTCGGATTCGTACACTTTTCGTAAAAATAACGTGTGGAAATTACCATACCCTTATTTCACCAAAATTATACGTATAATTTTGGAGGCGTGCTACCTGGGTTAACGCTGCATCTGGAATTCCAAACGTATACTGCTTTTAAAAGTTTTGTTAGAATTTCTGTCTCCTTTTTTAACAATCTATTACGTGGAAGTATTACGCCAAGTATTGAATTAAAACTTAAATATATCTATTGTAGCGTTATAGACGGCAGTACGTACTAATAGTATACGTTATAGACTGTAATATATCCTATAATATTGTAGCGTTATAGACGGCAATATGTACTGTAATCTAAATTGCCTTGTAATAGCAATATTGATTTACATGCTGTTTTCTAGTGTTCCAGAATAAATGGCCTAATAGTTAATCGCCTACTATTCTACAAATTGCTTTCTAAAAAGTGGTGCCTACTCTCTTCTACACTATACAATTATTTTTACTGCCCGATTTGTTTTGAGAATTAAATCGCTTTAAATCCCAAATTTTAGTTCCATTTTCCATTAACTTCAGTAAAAATGAAAAAAGTGTAAAACGCAGTCAGTGCTATCGATTGGCGAATAAAAAGAGGAAAAATTAATGAAATTATATGTGTGAAAGCAGTCGATTGGTTGGGAAAGGAGTTAGAATCATTATCTAAAACTTTTAAAAATATGGAATGCTAACAAAAGAATTTTGAAAGAATGGTCGGAAATCAATAATGAATATTCATTGCTTTCCCTTTACTGTTATTTTTAAAAGATCATGCTAATTTTTTTCTTTCGAGCATTTTAATTCTACTGATCTACACCTTTTTCATATATACTTACCTTACATGTTTAAACAGAATTTAGAGATTGATAATTTTACAGGTAATTTTTTTCATTTCTCTCGGCTACTTCGCAAAAGGAAGCTAGTATTAGTCCATGCTGTTTAAAGTTTTGCTTTCTTTTACAATACAATTTTTGTCACGAATTTGCGTTTTCTTCATGCCGCGCGGTTGAAAATGACGTCATGAAATTACTATTTAAGCAACAGTGGTCGTAAAGAATGTGCTAAAGAATTACACGGGATTTCCTTCTTACCAAGCTAAAACGGGCAAATTATCATTTATGAGGCTTGAAGGGTAGTTGCAAAGAAATTCTTTACGGAAGCCATCAAGTTATTGGATTCTAAATTATTAGATAAAAGTATAATGATTCTTACACTTTTATGAGATGTTTTCAGTATCTGTGAATTTCATATAAAATTTGGAAGTTTAATTCACGATTTGGGTAAAGCAACAAGGCGAGATGCATATTTTCACCAATTCAGTCTTTGTCCTTCTTTAACCACTTTGCACTTCCTTCCGAGACAAACTTGTCGATTTGAAAATTGTCGTCAGTTATCAACACTGGCCCACAATCTTTGGGATTAAATGTGGTCTGGATCGTTACCCCGTAGAGAGACTCGTCGCTTCGTGCTTTTCAGCCCACTCCCGCAGAACGGAACGAAAATTAAGAGAGGTGATTGACGGCTTAAATTGTCTTGTATCAGGATGATGCAAAGCAAAGTTCATTTAAAAAGACGGGAAATAAGAAAGCACTTTCACAACTTTCAGCTAGTGAAATTATTTTTAATTTGAAAACAGCTATTAAGAGATCGACTTCTTTAATTTTTAGATATTAGATTAGGGAATACAAAAGAATTTTGTCTCTTGGGTTGGGTAATAGCATTGAACATCTTTGAATAGGACAAGTAGGTGGCTCACTTTGATTTGTCGCAGACTTCTAAATAGGTCTTCACAGATGGTGTAAAGGATGAAGAAATAATCCTAAGGCCAATTCTAGAGGCAAACATTTTATCTCTTCTTTCTTAGTTTCACAATATTTTAGGCACAATAACTATGATGATGAATACTCCAGAATTATGTAGTAAGAAAAATGATTGCAATCATCTATGTGTTTCAATTTTTATAAATGTTAAGTGGGAATAAAATTTCAGTTCTAAAATGATCATAAATATTTGAATGACTTCCCACTGATTTACTCTTTACCAAAATTAAGATCAATTATATATGTTATAAGTTATTATTTAATTTACGTCTTTTATATATGTAAAAGTCAATATAGGGTAGCCTGAAATGAGAAAACCCTAATTTCAAACATGAAGGATTTGTATAATTCGTAAAAGCCAATTATTTTTCATGTTTAGCGCAGAGATTAAAATGTTTTATTGGTAAAAAAGCCACAGGCATAAACTTCCGAAGCAGTACTCCCACGCCCAACTTAGAATGACAGACTAATTTACAAAACTGGTGACTGGGAACAAAACCTTCAATGAAATTTCCTCTTCTTCTAATTCTTTTCATTTATCAATGATGACCGATTGATTTGAATTATCAATGACGATTATTGGATATCAGGATTAAAATTATATAAATTCTTTCTTAGAATAACCAAAACATTCAATGTCGTTGCCAACTAGACGTTGATGGGTATCGCTTTAAATAATCACTCCAAATGTACAGTCTAAAATTACCAATTCATTGCGAAAATAATAGTCCATAGCAAATATTAATAGCTATAAATAACGCAGAAAGAAGCCAAGCATCTAGCAATTATTCCTTAATACAAAAGACATATTTACGTTGCATACCTCACTCACAAATAAACTCTAAACTAATCAGTGGAACAGAACAACGCTCACTGTAAAGAACACATTGCCAACGTACTAGAGTCCACTATCATCACAGGAATACAGCAGCTGAAGACAAATTCGTTCTTTGCATCGCTTTAATATCCAAAGTTTCAAATATGGCCTTTCAAACGACTTAATTTTCCCATCCATCTTGAATTCCTTGTGCATATTAACAAGGCACATGAGCAATCACCTTGAAAGGTAGATCTTTACTCGGAAACGCCATGTTTTTTAGTTCGGAAATTACACTTGGTTTGCTCAGGAGTGGGCACGTCGAGCAGTTTGTTTACGGTATGGACAGACAAACGAAAAACATTGCGCGCTCCCAAGCTTTATGCTAACAGGTGCAATAAGTGCAATTTGTTTTCTATCTAAATAAAACCTCTAGCTACATTCGAGATTGGTAAAATTTTCCATAAATCATCTTGAAGCAAAATAAGAAAAAAATCACTATTTACCTGATATTTCGAAGAAACTACCCCTATCCTCGTAAATGAAGCCTCTTCAATCTGCGTGAAGCCCAGGCAATGTCGGGTACTTCAGCTGATATCATATACACATGTACACTGCGAAAAAAAAGTCAGTTATATATCTTCCGTTCTACTGGGGCGATTAACGAAATTAAAATTGCGTTTTTTATGTCTCAAAAGCGCGACTTAGGATATGTAATAGATTTATATATAGCATTCTTCTAACATAGGTATTTTGACAGAAAATCGGACTTTTTCTGAAATAACATACCAATTTTTTTCCATATTTCGATTCTACGATTCAAATTATGCCTAAATTTTAAATTTTGTAAAATTTTATGCTACGTTTACATAGAAATTCACAAATTTATCTTGGCGTATTTTTTTCAGAGTGCGTCAAGAATAATTCACTTGGCGAACTTCTTAATATATGGCAATCCATTTTCCATTCCCTTCCATTGTGCAAGACCGGAAAAAAAAGTCACATCGTTCCTAGTTCTTTACGTTGTGCATGAGGGGAAAGACACATCGTTCTTAGCTTTTCAAATTGTGCATGATGGGGAAAAAGTCGCATCGTTCCTCCTTTTAAATAATTTTAACAAAGTGCCTAAACCACATTGGATGTTATTATCACTTTCAACAAATATGCCAAATTTCAAAACACGCCAATATATAAATTCACGTACATCCTCCGAAATTTTGAATAAAAATTTGTAATTTATTGCAGGTAAGCTTAGAAATACATCTGCTTGAAGATGATGGTAAAACGTTTTTAGATTATAATCCGAAATTGTTTTAGAAAAATTTCTAAAAATTATTTAAAAATACAAATTTTAAAAATAAATCATAAAAAATGGCCGAATTATATTTGGAATGAACCTAAATTTCAAAACGTAAAAGGAAAAATCAAACAAGTTTAATGAAAAAGAGATATTAATAAATATATACCAAGCTTAATCAATATTGAGGAGCTAAACAGTTCAAAGCTAATTTTTTGAAAACTGGTCGTGCGATTTGTACAAAACTTGGCAGTTTGGCGCAATTTGAGTGGTAGAATCGAAATATGGAAAACATTGGCATGTCATTTTAGAAAAAGTCCAAATTTGTGTCAAAATAGCTATATTAGAACAATGCTATATATAAATCTAACACATATCTAAGTCCTTTCGAGACATGAAAAACACAAGTTGAATTTCGTCAATCGGCCGAGTATAACGAGAAACATAGAACTGCCCCCTTTTTTTTCTTTTTTTCTTTCTTTTTTTGCGCAGTGTGCATAAGGGAATTTTCTCATTTTAAATTTCAAAATTTTTGATAAAATCATTCAGTATGCAGATATTCAGAAAAAACTTCAAGTTGCTAATTCGAAAATGCATTTTTTCCCCTCCAGTGGGCACAAGTCGTCATGGACATTAGCCGCTACTAATGTCAGACGTGATGGTCACTTTTTTATGGAAGAACCTAAATAGGTGAGACACATTTGCCTCCTATGAATGGACAAACAGTTACAATGATGCCTTCTCTGGGATTCGAACTCAGGACTTGTGGTATCCCAGTCAGCTCCCTAAACACTATGCCATCTGGGCTGCATGCGACATGCGACGGGGGACGTGGGCACCATCCCTCTACCATTGTGGTTAATTGGTATAGCGCCACGTCCACCTTAGTCTAGAGCCGAGAGGAGAAGTGGGGGCTATAAAAGCTCAAACCCAGCGCCTGCTGTATGGAACCCGGCCTGGCTGCTACCTCGATGACCAATGAAATTTATTATCTTCAAAAGAGTATAAAATATTTTGACTTGCGATTTAACATAGCTTGACGTAACAGAATGTAACTGTTAATGGCTATATACAATACATTGTGGATCTGGATTATTGTAAATGCTACGGAAAGTAATTACATATACGTATATTAATACATATAAGCATAATAATGAGTACATAAATTGCAATAGTTATTGCATGACATACATTTTGAGTGAGAGAGAGATATACTCAACATATTTGAATTATTGAATGAGTGAAATAATAGTTGAGACTCAGTTATGTGCGTAACAAAGAGAAATGATGGTAACCTATGTTATACAAAAATATAGAAAACAGATATACAGAAATACCGATGTGCAAAACCGGTAAATCCTGTACATCTGCGTTTTACAGTAACTTATATTTTAGAGTAGATGCCTAAACAAGGAGACAGAATATTTAAAATACCTAATGCAGTTGCACTTCTAGGTACATAGTATTATAATTATACATATAATAATAATTAACTGAAAAAAAATATATATATATAGGTTACATGAATTATGTTATACTGTATGTATTATACTATATACCAGTACTCAGAAGATCATTTCAGTGACATACAGTATATGACGTACAAACATTAATACACCTTATTTATGTGTATAATTAATTATATAATCATAGGTGCTATATATAACAGCTGTTTAAATGCGTAATACATAATACTTAATGCTGGATTTGTACATGAAATTAAGCACAGTTAACATTTGGTGCCGTCCAACTAAATAAGAGTAAAGTGATTTCACTTATAACAAGAGTTTTTAGTTTGCCATACATGTAATGCTAAAATGAGATTAATATTTATACACCAGAATTCAAGAGAATATTAATTATAATGCTATTGAAACAAGAATAATTGTTAATTAGTGCCAAAAAACTATTTCCGGATAAAGGCATATTAACATATTTACATTACAATTCACACATTGAGAACATATTTACATTACAATTTACATAGAACATTTACTTTACAATTCACACATTGAGAAGGGAGATAAGAAACTATTAAACACTATTAACATTTGTTTGCATAATGAGGAAATCTGCATTACATTAATTAAAGAATACATTGATAGTTGGTACTATGCGGATGCATGGTATGGTGTGCGTAAGTCGGCTGCAGTTAAAAATGCTGTAGATCATATTAACTGTTCGTTTTTTTTTCGGCATAAATACTTAACTATAAAAATCTTAAGACAATCAGTTTGGCGCGTTTATTTAAATATAATCTCACCTAATGAAAAAGGACCTACAGCTTCATGAATTACACGAATCTTATTTTTATTCAGATCTAGCAAACGCAAGCACTAAATTTTATCACTTACTGAAATTACAACAGCGGGTTAGCATTACCTATATTTATCCTCCAATGCATTATTAAATTCGTATTAGTCCTGATATTTATCGTAAAAATTCAGTTAATTAAAAATCTATCAAATGAAAATAATCTTCCCGTTTCTAGCTAAAATATATTTTTTTTAAAATTTCAAATAATTTATACTCTTTTTGAAAATTGCAAACAGCTATGAAAATTAATTACAAATGCTCCACGTATTTCAGAAATAATTTTTTTTGAAGCTTGGCGTTTTATTAAAATTCCAAGATAAATTGTTATTATCGATTAAAAATATATTTCACAGCTTATCATAAAAAATTACCAGTGTTTTCACTTTTGAACACCTAATTTCATTTGCTATCATTGTTTTTCTAATTTTACTAGCTTTTTTACGGCTGTATTGTAATTTTATTCTAATGCTTTACATACATACATCTAATACACAGTATTTATATTTATGCATATACACATTCTTGTCATATGTATATCTTCATTCCATTATTATATAATGAGCGAATGATGGCTCTGTATATTTGTATATATTTATAGTAGTCTCTATATATGTATTTGTGTATATTTATAGTCTCAATATATTTGTATTATCATCATCCGTGAATACAAATAAAATTTATTAATTTGTTAATCTATATATATAAAGCATAAAGTCTTTTAGTTTGTCCTGTCATAACTCAGTCCCTACTACAGTTATCGTCATGAAATTTTCTACAATTCTTTTCTGGGTTCTGGAAGAGATTGATGTCTACTTTTCTCCAAAAAAAGTAGCTAAAATCAGAAATATTAATTAAAAACTCGAAAACATGATAATTTACGTCCTCATTTTTTCGAATGGCAACACTCTCGCAAGCTGGACATGAAAATCTGGCTTATTTTGAAAGTTGTTGCCACTGCTCGCTCTCAAATCCTACAGTTTAATAAAAAAATGTCTAAATTTTATAACGAAATAAAAATAGCATTGCCAAATATTAAATACTTTATTTCCAAATCTAAAAATTCGTGGGAAGCCATTTCGACTGCGCACGACTTTAATCAGCCGAGATATTAATTGAACACTCCTAAAATATTAATTTTCGCAGACATTTTTCGGAGTGGCAACAGTCTCTTGCGTTGAACATAAAAATGCTTTATTTCGAAAAGTGTTGCAGCTGCTCTATTTCAAATCGTAGAGTCTGTTAATAAACAGTTTCTAAGTTTTACAAAATCCATATATATAAGGAAGAATGTCTGTTTGTTTGTTCGATTTATTGATTTATGATCAATTATGATAAACATTTTGCCACATTTGATCGACTAAACTTGAAGTGAAATATTACAGCGGTATCATTCTCTCTGTTGTTAGATGCATTATTCTCAAGCTAACGTAACTGCCTTCGGGTACTTCGGCTAGTATTTTTATATAATGAATTGCAATTTCAGTTAAAAATATATATTTTTCCGTTAACTGATATACTTACATACCAGAATGTATTGATCACGTTATATGGTATTTTCTGCCTACTTCGCTTGAACTGGTTACTACTACTACTACCTCCTTCAAGGTTTAATTGGATACCACGTTCGAACAGCTCGAAATTTGAATCTCAGAAAAGAAAACACTATATATTTCTCACTTGTGCACCGAAATCAAATGCTAAATAGTCTTCAAAAGTGGAGCACGAAAAAAATACTCTGAGTGATAAAGCGTCACCTCCAGGATTTGGCGTCTGGGTGCTTTCGTTTCCACTAACATTTTACGGCGAAAGTGTATGGCATTTTCTGTCTTCATGCAGCGTCCATGCAGCGTGGTTGGAAAGTACTTTCGGCCAACAGTTCGAAGACTGGACTTCAATTCCAGGCGAGGGCACTGCACATTTTTCATTCTCCGAGATTAAATACCAAATGGATTCTATAACGCAAAGGCAACTAACGTTCTTTGCGTTAGAGTAATATAAATTAAATTTTATTGTTATATCGTTCGCACGTTTTCTGCATTCACATATCGATATATTCACTATTTGATTTACATTTATATTTGACAGCTTATTTCTTCACTTATTTTGAATGAACACTGCGTAAAACATAAAAATAAAAGTGAAAATTAATATGCGTAATGGAAAAATTGAAGAGGTTGCTATCTCAGCATTGGATAAACAGATATATGCAACATTTGAAATACTTCAGTATTATAATGCATGTAAGCAAAAGGGCTTTTGTAAATACCATATACAGCGAAAATAATAAATATATAATTTAGAAGTATAACGTGGAATAATAACAGTGTTGATAACTATTGAATATAAAAGTAAAGATATACTATTGAATGCATTTCTACTATTCAAGTAAAATCTGTTAATTACTGTTATTCCATTCAATTAGCAGAGGATTTCTACAGATAATAAGAAGCATGTCGAAACTGTTAAAGGCATTAGAAACGTTTTGTAGTTTTTCTAATATCTAAATTCATTGTTACAAATAATATCGACGTTTTTCAACAATAAGTCTCGTTCATGATTTTAAATGAATAAACAAAATTTTAGATAAAATAGTTATTATAAATTAAAACGATCGGCCGTCGTCTAGAACATTTTTTACTCACTGTGGAACAGTCGACTATCTATAACTGCTTACACTGTAGTAATTCATTTTTTTATACTGCTACACAGATGGAAGCAATCTCAAACTTCATCTCTGCATAGCACATACTGAAATCAAATTTTCTGTGTTTTAACTACTAATATAGCGACTTTGCTACAACTACTAATCAAAACATAATTTTTCTATCTCCTCTTAATTTTTACAATGCGCAAATTACGTTATTAAAAGCAAATTATGCAACATAAATTAAATCCTTTTATCATAAGAAATTAGAAGATAGTTGACGAATTTGAACTAAATCTGAAATCCCTACTCAATTCCTTCCACAAAAAAATAATTAAGATAATCAATAACCTTACCTCAGAATTATTACCTATTCTTTGTGTTACAAAATTCGGAGAGAGAAAATTATTAGTGATGTAGACTCAAACAAAACAAAAAAGGAAGCACAACTGGTGATAAAGATAACGATTAATCGATGGAAAACATTTGTTATATTTGTTCAGTATTGATTAAGTACGACTTGCAGAAAATTCAGACATCAGTTCTGAAGTTTTACTTCTATCGCAATTAATCTTCTTTTTATTTGTTAATAAAGAATGTGTTCAATTAAATTATTTTGCGGCAATAAGGCAGCAAATTATTCCAAATGACATTTAAAGTAACTACTCAATGTATTTAATTTCCTTTCTTTCATTCTAATAGTATTTCCTGTTTTCTTTTATCACTTTACACCCATACCTTTAAAGCAAAAATTCCTAGTACATGTCTACAAAGTGTAAAATAAATAAAAACGTACCAAAAAGTAAATATTAACTTAAACTCAGAATGTTTGTAATGTAAAATAAATATTAATTCAATTTACAGCAGCTGATGAGGTAACTGTTAAATAATTCTAAACCACGTGCTTTTAAATTAAGTAATTATAGTTGAATGACATTTATTAGTGTTGAAACTAATCTACTAATTAGAGGCAGAAATGGGTCAGGATAATTGAGTGATGTTTTAAATTACATCACACTTTAACGTCTCAGTTTTGCTAAATCAATTGCATTTTTGCAGTTCCATGCATTCCATAAACAGTATTCTTCTGTCAAAAATACCCTAACATTAAAAAATTAAAATAAACCTTAGAAGAGTTAGGGGATATTGGCTATAGATGCTATTAAATAATTAAAAATGTTTAAATATTTCAATCTGTTTCAATCAACTTTATTAAACCCAATTATACTTTACAGTTTCGCAAAGAAATGGAGATTTGCACAAACCGAAATTTAGTGCTATTTTCACAGGGATTGAGGCTTCGTTCTTTGAGGACTTTAATTGTAGTTTCACTGCTAAGAGCTTGTTGTTTTACTGCGGATTTCTGATCATTGTAATTTACATAGTAACGATCAGCAGACTTTCTCGCGAAAAAGGGTGCCATGCTCTTGAACTGTACAAAACGAGAAACATCTTTCCTTATTTCTCAATTATTCGTACGAGAGTTTATATAGTCGACGACGAGGATGAATTCTTGAGCAAAATTGAAGCCAAATATGAGCAAATGTGGAAAAAATTGTCTTTAAGATGTACCTTATAAATCAAGGCTGCAGGCAGAGGCTGCTTGTCGACTATATACCGAGCGTGATTGCCTGGCTGCTCATTTGTGTTATTGGCGTTTCCACTGACACTGCATGCCCCTTATGTAATGAAAGCGAGCCTAATGACCAACATCACATTCGAGTCTGCGGAGTTGTCTCTGGAGATACTGATTCTTCTGGATATTGCGAGACTTGTAGAAGATCCTTAGGGTGATAATCCCCTTGAAAATCATTAATGTTGTTTCTGCTACTTGTATTTATTCTTTTTTGTTTTTGTTTAAACTACTTTTTTATTACTGTTCAAGCGCCTCGCCATTGGAAATAAGCAATTCATGATATTCGTATCTGTGTGGGTGAAAAAAGACGAATGTCAGATAATGAGCCTTGGTTTACTACTGGACGCATTGAAGCAGGATAGTCAATCAAAAATGTAGCTCTTATCTTTGGCGTTGATCATTCGGTAATTTCTTGAGTGCGAAAGCAATTCCAGACAAATCGAACACTTTTCCTCACCTGTGCTAATGTGCCATGGGTTGCCACCTTTTTGGAACATGAGTAAAATGTTATAATAGCGAAGCGAAATCAGTGAGCGACTTCCACAACTGTTACATTCATGACTGAAGCTTCACTTGGTACGAAGATAGATCTGCTATTACCCTGCACCGAAATCTTCACATAAAGGAATTGTACGCTCGAGAACTAAGTGTCTGTGTTGGTCTAAGCGCCCAATCCAGAAGGGCAAGTTTAAGGTTGTGCAGTCAACATCTTAGTTAGCCTGTCTGAGATCGGCACAACGTCCTATTCGCAGATGAGTCCAGTTTTGCCTTGGAAGCTGCTGATAAGCGTGTACGGGTTTACAGAAAAAAGATGACAAGGAATCAAGCCCAACAGATCACGATTCAAAGATAGCACAGCATATCGTGGGCAAGAATTTCAAATTTTTTCCCATGCTGCCGCC
The DNA here is from genome assembly GCA_000611955.2 of Stegodyphus mimosarum. Taxonomy (NCBI): domain Eukaryota; kingdom Metazoa; phylum Arthropoda; class Arachnida; order Araneae; family Eresidae; genus Stegodyphus; species Stegodyphus mimosarum. The sequence goes on along the minus strand of KK121357.1, from coordinate 391,026 downwards.
ATCTTTCCTTATCCCCATGCTGCTGTCATGCTGCTGTGATCATCTACATGCTGCTGCTATTCCCATCTTCACCCCGAAATCTCGCAGTCGTCAAATGTGAAGATTGCGATATTTCGGGATGAAGTCCTGCATTCTACTGTGAGATTCTACGCTGTTGCAGTTGGTTCTGGTTTTCTCCTTATGGAAGATAATTCCCGTCCTCATCGAGCCAACATCGTTAACAATTACCTGGACAGTGAGAGCATTAACAGTCGGAAACTGCCATAAAGGAGATGGCCACTGCTAACAGCTGCATTACTATCACCTGACTGAAACATAGAAATAGCTGTAGAATTTGTGCGAAAATCCGGACCCAACCGCCCTAGACGGCTCTTCATTTAGACGACCGCAAAGGCCCAAAAACGCTTGAGATTCCGATCTTGTTTTCTTCCCTTCCCCTAAGGTATGCAGTAGCAGGTGCAGTTTCCCCATATGCATTGTATCAGTTAACTGCAGACAGCTTGTCCTAAGAGGTTTAATCGTGGTTTCTGATCTTTTGTTTGCACGTGATATTTCGTTTTGATTCTCTGATTTCAGTTTAGGACCTTCAGAATAGGTTTATAAAGAATGGGGTTAAAAGCTAATGAAATCTTTGTTACAGCGTAGAAATGATGTCATTCGAAATTTTCACACCTATTTCTGCATTAATGGACGGGAGAGGTTAGGAAATTGCTGTGAAATTAGAAAAGTATTTCGGGTGATTCGGTATTTTAAGGATACAAGTTAGCGAAGGGTTTGGATTTCAAAGAGTTAATGAAGTTTTGTTTGTTTGTTTTTAATTTTGTTAATGACCAAAATGCGGCGTCATCATATACTTTATGAAAATTAAATACTAATTTTATCTTCGTACATAACGCTTATTTTGAATCGTGCATGAACCCACTTTCTACCTTCATGTGCAATTTGGTATTAGTCAAAATTTAATTTTCTTATTTTTGTTGATATTACAATCGCATGTTTAACATTTGGAAGCCAGTATATTTTTATGAGAATGGTTTGATGTACATTGTCCTAAAAAGCAAATATACGAATATTTTTTTTAATTTGCATACCTAATTCACAGTAAAAATATCTAACATTGTTATGTTAGATTATTATTTCGAAATCTATATAAATGTAGGAAGTGTCCGTGGGTTTGTCGTTTACACGAATCTACTTTTATTCCGATCTTGGTGAAATCTGGCACACTTGACATTCAAAATCAGAGAAAGGTCAATGACTGCACATGATTTCTTAAAGCCATCCTCAAGGGATCCACACTCTTTATATATATGTAGAACTTTTGATTAAACATTCAGCATTCTTTCTATACAACTTTTGATTAAACATTCAGCAATTTTAAAAGTTTTGATTTGCTACTTTGCGAAGCATCAGTTATTTATGTTTCAGATTTAGTCTGAAAACTAGGCAGGTTAAAAAAAAAAGTCTAAAAAATTTCAGACTTTACATAACGCCAAAGGAACTTCTTTTTAACGTTTTTCCTGTGCTGCCGTTATTTATTAAATATCATGTTTTAAACACTTAAACCATAAGATTCAATTCAACAGTAATACCGCAAAATAATTTTAAAATGAGCATATCTTTAGAATTTCCGATGCACAGTCTCGCGCGCTGGAGATAAAAATGTTCCTTTTTCCGTACAGTATTGCTATTGCTCGCTTTGAAATCGCTGAGTTTGTTAACCAATAATTTGTTAAAGTTTTACAAAATATGAAATTGATAATAAAATAAATTTCAAATTCCAAATTCCGGTTTCCAGATGCTCATATTTAGTGGAAGATTTCATTATTCAAAATTTGATGGCTCTAGGTGCCGTTGTTTTATCAGAATGCAAGAAACATATGTACATTTATGCAGATTCTTTCTTATTTAACTTCTTTAAATATTGCACTGAACTCTAATACTTAGTGGCAACAATTTGAAAAGTGAACAGACATTTATAGTAAACCAACGCAAAATGCCAGAACGAAATTAATAGCCCTTGTGGCCGAACGCTTTTTGGGCTAATAAATGAGTTGCCACTCTGAAAAAAGAGATATTTTTATTTGTCTTTCGAATCTAATAATAAATTCAAGGATTTAAGGAAAATATATTATCATTTCCCAAATTAAAATATTTTTATCTTCCATGCAGTTGTGTGTTGTCGTAAAGTAAAACGTAAAATTTGTAATTTTTTTTCAAATTTATTCTGCTAATAATGAACAAACTGAGTCATTTAAAATTAATAAATTATGTAAACATGTTTCAAATATTAATAATTTCTAGCTGTTCTGTGAAATCATGCTAGCTAGATTACTTAAAATCATCTATTCATATATATATAAAAATTCAGAAGAAAGGTAATTTAAAGTAAATTAAAGGACCTATGTCTAGCAATGAAGCTGCAAAATAATAAACCAGTAATTCATAGTAATTTATAATAAGAAAACTTCCCGTTTACCATCTCCAAGGAACAGAAATTCAATTTAAAACTATGAGTCAAAAAACGTTTTAGTCAGAATATTAATTAGTATTTAAAAAATTAGAAAATACTATTTAAAATACTGATTAAAATTCTGACTAAAAAGTTTATTCAATACCGGTTTTAAATTGAATTTCTGTTCATTGGAGGCGGTATATGGGAAGTTAGTATGCATATGTAAGCATAAAGGCAAGCAAAAGGAGTAAAATTCTAAAAGCAATTGCCTAAAAGTAAATTAGACATTAAAGTTCCAAGGAAAAAGAGAAAAATTCTAAATGCAATCGCCTAAAAGTAAATTTGATACCTACGTTTCAGAGTTTAAAAAAAACTTTAACAAACGTAATTACTCAAAAGGAAAATAACGCAAAAATAAAGCTAAAAACTAAATGTCGGTATTCAAGAAATTCAACATTTCAAAAAAAAATTTAACACGTAAAAAAACGTTTAAAGCACAATCAAAATTAAATTAAAACACCAGAAAAATTACAAAGAATGGCAGTAAATGACAATTTAGCCTACGTCGAGCTTGTTACGGACTTATCAAGGGAAAAGCGCATCATTTCGTGCATAGTTCTTGACCAAAAGGTCTCTTAGTTCTTATACTACTTTCTATAAATAATATATATTTTTTTTATATATATATATAAGCAGTTGTATATATATATATAAGCTAACATCCGCCCGCTTTCCTGGGCACACTATCTATTTGAATGTGAAACCAAACTTCTTATATGGAACGAAATGTCTAATTTCGAATTGATAATGAATGTAAATTTTTAATTTAAAGTCAGGAAATAGAGTGCCAGTCAGTGAATCAAAGTCAAAACTCATACACAAAAAAAGAGTTTTAAATTAGTGCTTTCTATGATGGTATAACAAAAATGCATTTTGGACGGGGTTTACGTAAAATCCCTTCTAATGCGCGTCTACATCGTGGAATGAGAAACTATGCAAAATTTCAAGTCAATCGGGTGTATAGTTTCGGAGATCTCGTGATGAGTCAGTGGTATTTCACTTATATTGCCATTTACTGCCATTTAGTGTTATTATTATTTATTCTTGGGTTTTTATTACTTTGTTTTTACGTGTTTTAAAAAAACATTAACTTTGAATTTTTCAATACCTACGTTTTGGTTTTCAATTTTTTACAACTACTTTTATTTTTTAGTTATGTTTTTATTCAAATTTTTTATTCTGGAACATAGATATCAAATTTATTTTTGGGCGATTGCTTTTAGAATTTTACTCCTTTTGCTTATCTTTAATTTTAATTTTGCAGCTCAATGCGAAAAAATTCTTGACCAAATAGGTCTCTACGTTTTTATACTACTTTATATATATATATATATATATGTGTGTGTGTGTCATATTTTCGAAACACACTAGGGATGGCGGAGTGGTAAGGCGAGAGGAAAGAGTTGATACCAAACTACTATATTCAGCCAATTAACACCTTTATTTGCAGATTTGCAGGCACACAAGCATAATTCCTTGCAGACAATATACTCTCTTTAATCATAGCAATTACGATAATGTCCTATATGAGGCATAAAAAGATGCGACATCATTTCAGGTTGGAAAGCATAAGCAGCGAAGATATGCTTGCATGGCAGAAGACAGGAAAAAAGGAAATTTAGTTCATCGCGAAGAAGAATTGATACTGCGTACATGGAAATACGAATCCAAATGCATGATTGGTCAGTTTCACTTTTAGTTACCATTTTTCAAGCAGCGTTACATAATTTCGAATGATCTCGAATTTGGGAGAACAGATGAATCTAGGGAAGATCACCAAATTTAGCATTTTAATTTTGAAATTGCCAATTGGTTTTTAAAACAGCTATCATATTTTGTTATATCTTACATACATATATATATATGTATGTATAACCACTTCGTATTATAACCACTATGTATTAATATATATAACCACTTTTTCTCTAATTCGATGGATTTTCTCCGACCCGACTCCAATTTATTGAATCGTTTTATATATTCTCAGTTTATCTCATAACAGAATAATTTTTTACATCGCGCGAATTAAAGCTAATCTTTCACACATTCGAATCGCCCTTGTCTTAGGTTTTATATTTCGACCTTATCTGAAGGTTTTCATGATTTTTAACAATAACTTCCTGTAAATAATTGTATATCATTTTTTGAATTTTTAGTACTGTAGTTATATTTCTACATTACCCTTTTAACATTAGTTTTCATTGCTGTATATATCTCATTATGTATTCTGCTTTATTGATTTTTACTTTACCGAGTGATTCGCATTTATGTTCCTTTTCAGAGTTGCGAATGTGGGTAGGGAAGAGATCTGAACATTTGAGAACACTGAAAGAGGAACTCCAAATGGAGAAAATATTTCATTTTTTTCGCGCTTTATCTCAAATGTCTCAGGGGAACGAAACCTACATTCGAAACTCAGTGATCAACTGGGTAAAAGGCTTCAAATCACTTTTTCCTTGATAAGGTCAAAGCTTTTTATATTTTATATTTTTTTCTTTCAATGACTTCCATTTGCCCAATGTTTATTTGTACTACCTTAGGGCGTGATTTTTCTCGAGATTATAAATGATTAGGACCTTCACCAGAAATTTACTGTAAACGAGCAATCTAAGCTACCTCATCTCCTTAAATCTATATGTATTTTTATACATAAGACGAGTGTTCATTTGTTGTCCTGTGTACTTGTAATTGATTCAAATCTACTCCTTTTTTTATATAATATAACGTCCCATTTAAGACACCCACCTTAGGTTCACGTCCCTGCTTTTGCGTTTTCACTATTAATGGAAATCATACATGATAAATAAGAAGTTTATAAATGTTTTCTTTTCTTTTACAAACAAATTAAAATAAACATTTCTATGCACTTCAAAAGTTGAAACCACGTCACCCATCTTAGATTTATCTCACCGTTGTTGCGTTTTGGGTATCAGTTTGTAATAGAACCGTTTGATGGTTCCGTGGTATTCTTTAGAGCAATGTGTAGAACATTTAGTGCAGAATTTAAGTGCTCATTCTATCAGTTTTCTCCGAATATTTTGGAAAAGGTGCAGAAAGCAGCCATAGTGGATGGTAATTTTCCAAAACAACAAATTACTCATAACAAAGTTCAAATCACGTCTTACCAGAAACCTTACCTTTGAGATGTTATTTCTAAATGTGCTACAGTTTTATTCGAGATAGTAAAAATTTGCATAAGTTTATGTTTAACCAAAATGAGAAGCAAATCGTTGTCTAAATGTTATTTCGAAAAAACTATTTCCATTCCCCTAAATGACTCGGCGTAAAACACTCTGCCTGGACAACGTCGTGTGCTTCAGCTAAAATCGTATACAAATGTATGTACGGTAATCTCTGAACATAACTATCTAACTTTTTGACAACATTATTCAATATGCTGATGTCAATAAGAAACTTCTCAAGGTACTAAGTTAAAAATATAGATCGTATTAACTGTACATTTTTGGTATAAATACGTAACTACATAATGTCAAACATATAACATAATTAATTATGTATAAAGTGTCTTGTTGAGACTTTAATAATACATTATTAAATTATTTTCCTCATTATGCTACTCATTACTTTTACAAATCAAAATATTTTACAGCTTCTTAACAACATTAAACCTGGCTTTCATTTTTCTATATATTGCATTCGACGGGATAGTTCTGTATCTCTGGCTTACTGTGCAAATGAAGTATGTTCTTCCTGTCCCTCGTAAAAAAGTGTCGATGAATAACGAACAAAAAAATTTAGAAAGGTTTTAGAAATACGCGCACCCTAAGACCAAACGAGAAATCGATTGAAACGATTTATAAGCAAGACGCGAGCTTTGAGTTTCAATTTAGAAACTTTTTCCTCATTTAAAAGCTAGTAATGCTACTTTTCTGAAGTTCAAGGAAAGCAAAATAACATTATGCTCACAGCATATAGAAAGTCGAACGGGAATGAAATAAATGTTTTAATTGAAAATGCATGTTTGCACCAGTTATCATTTAGTATAAAATGTTTGGAGCTACTTTACGTGATTTTTTTTCGTGTGCTTCGTCATTGGACTTGGTCCCATCAACAGTCTTTAAAGAGATAACAATTAAATAGTTGTAAACAAACATTCCTCAAAGATTATTCCACAAATATTGAGGAAAAGTCCTTAGATTATTTTTGTTTACGATGGGCAATTTTATGACGTTGTGGTCTAGCTAGTAAGTGGTGAGCCTTTGTGCTGTGTGGCAGCTTTGAGGTTGGGCCATACCCATGGCCAAAGTCCTTGCTCTCGTCTTAAACTTCTTCTTTAGAAAATGTATAAAATCATTTGTAATGCTTAGGGCATTACAACTCGAAATAGAAGGCATGCGTAATATCTGATGACCAACGGTGCGGCTTGCAACTTTCGGGTTAGATCTGCAACTATACCTGTCCTACATTTCACTGAGGGAAGTTTCTGGAGGGAAGATAAAAATATGCTTCTTCAGGTATATCTCAAGCAGATAACTGAGTTATCATCTCTAGCGAGGCTCGAAGCTAGAAAAAAACGCATTCCCTTAAATGTCTCCCAGCAATGGTTTAAATGAGGAGCTATGGCCCACGTATGTACACAGGACATTTTGCGACGGTCGTAAAAATGTCTTGCCTACAGCTGTCTCCCACGTAAGTTCCCGTTTTCGCAGGGAATTAAGGTGATGTCCCGTCTACGGCCTGACGGCCTTTACTCCAAAATAATGGTACCGACAGGAAATTTCATAATGAGAAATCCTAAAATCCACTTTAACCTAAAAGAGAAGAGAAACGAAATGATTTCCATTTTTGGCCACGGGCTAGAGCCGAGCACCAGATGGATAGAACTGCAGAAGTGTAGGTTAAATCCACTCGGCTATGGTTGGCTGTGATAAAGCGTCGTTTTTCCTGAAAATTTTATCATGGTTATGACTCCCACAAATCCTACTCTTAACTTATCTGAAGCTGGTTTTGATAACTTAATTTTTCTTGTTTTCGCGAAAATCATTCAGTAAGATACCCCGAAAGCGAAGATTCCTGGATATTTTTTTTCGACGCGCAGTCACGGATAATTTGCCTGTCTGGTAATGGTTTAGGTACCTTCATTTTTTCACCTACACTCTGAATTTAATTCTTGAATTGTTCTAACAAAACCAAGTATTGTATTAATATGTTTACATTCATATATTTCAGGGGTTACACGAAAAAAAATTTGGAATTATTCTTAAAGCTCTTTATTTATTCCACCATCAATCAGTCATTTCAAGTTATAAATAAATCTTAAATCTAAAATATTTGAGTGAATCGTTACACAGTTCTGCATATATCAGCACTGTTCAGTAATTTATACTGTCTGTAAGTGAGAAGAACAGCTACCGCCACAGTGTCTGGCGGGGGGCGGTCGCTATAGCGACAGGGCTAGTATATTTCAAATAGGGAAGAACCATGGTTGCTTTATTGTTATTTTGCTTTTGGTGAGTGTTTGGCTGAGGGGAAAAGAGTTTATTATTCGTCTTCAAGACACCCCTACGGAAAATGGGTCAAGACTCGTTACTATGGCAACAGACAGCTGTAGACTAACCGGTGAGAGCTTTTATTATAATAGACAGACTGTATATAGAATATCGTACTTACGTAGTATTAGACTAACCGCCACGGCATTGTTTGTTGATTTTTTATAAAAGAACTCATAACTGCGCAAAGTTACTACATACATACATATTACTAGAAATATATTTTATCTTTTAATTAGGTACTTATCATGAACATCAGTCAATAAATCATGCTTACTAGTGGATTTTTGTTTCTTTTTTTTTCTTCTGCTAATTGCTTTAAAAATGGACCCATAGCGACTGCCCTTTTAGCTAGTTTGAGACAAAATACCATATTACCTAAGGACGTTCATGGCAGTTCCTACTATTGAAAGCAAAGCCAACAAATTTATATCTTAAAACTGACACTGTGATAAAAGTATATGTCAGCGCACAACATAAAGGGCTTACTCTAAAATGGTAACATTGCTGATGAAAAGTGAAGAGTTGTCATGTGCATGATTGACAGAGTTGGCTTTCTGAAAATTTGGCGACTTTTTCTAAGTAGTTGTGTTAATATGTAAGTACCATAACTAGATCAAGCGCTTGAAAGCGAAATTTACCATAGACCGGACATTGTGAATGAGTGTAACAAGGGTATAAGGTATTTCTTCCGCCTCTTTAGCATGCCTTTGTGGTGTAGTAGTCAGCACACTCGGCGCGTATTTGAGTCCCAGCGAGGGCATTGCTCATTTTTCATCTCTCCTGCTGTCAAAAAATGCCTAATGTCTCTACAGTTGAGCCCGAACTAAAACAAAATGTGGTGAATGATGATTCTCTACAGCCAGGATTGGGCGACTGAGCCCCTGATCCCCAGTCGCTCTTTGAAAGGGGGAGTATATAATGTATTTCTCCCGCTTTCTTAGCATGCCAATGGGGTGTAGTGGTCAGCAAGCTCGACGCGTATTCGAGAGGTCTGTGGTTCGAGACCCGGCGAGGGCTTTGCTCATTTTACATGTCTTATACTTCTAAATAACCTAATGTCTCTACAGGAGGAGATAAAATATACCCCTGAATTTGGTACTAAAGAAGGGTGAGTGCATTTCTCAATTTTTCAACCGCAGTAGGAAATCATCATTGTCTTTGAAGCAACCATGAAAGGAAAGAAGGCTGAACTATTTACTTAGTGTATGCAAAAGGTAAGTAAATATACGTGCTTACAAAAAATCAAAGTTAAATAGGCATCGTTAAATCAATAAATGGACATTATTAAATACATCACTTAACAGATAACGACATTTAGAACAGAATAAAGTTACTTTGAAGCCTTAGTTAATATGTAAATAACAATTTTTAAAAAGCTAAGGTTAAATTTACTAAGTAGTTAATGTAGAAGACATTTAACTGCACAGTGAAAGGGGTGACTTGATATACGAGCACCGTGTAAGTTAAATTCATGCAATCTGTGCCGGAATATCACATTTGCATACCACGTCAACATCCTCTATTACCTTTTCAATCACCATGGCAACGCAACCGACAAAACGCAAACTAGCATCCATTTCATCCCACGCTTTAAGAAAAGCTTATGAGTTTGCTTAATGAATCAGTTTGCGTAATCGCAGTGCTTATTAAGTAATTAACCACCAGCTTTAAATTATTTACTCTGCCCCATGTTGTGGTTATCGATGATGCAAACGAGCCATTTTGCGGATACTTAAATGTGGTCACGTGGAATGCAAATTAGAAGGCCACAGGATTTTAGCCTTTTCCTGAGTTGCTGAGTGTGTAAATTTGATCGCCAAAAGATCTAGAGGGTGTGAAAAGGGTTATTTAGAGACTGTTATTATAATTAGCTACAGGTGAGAGTATTTTTAATAGCAGTGGTGGCAACACTAAAATGCTGCTGGAATGAATGAAAAATTTGTAATATACGACGAAATGGAGTTGTTATATTTCTAAGGATTTATGGTACTTCTGAAGACATGCTCTCATCATGTACGGTGGAGGAAAAAGGTGTGTATATATGACGCATTAAAATATTTGGCCAACTTAGTTTTTGCTAATTAGCTTGCAGTTTGTCTATAATATATTTCAAAGTAACTGAGAAATCAAACGCCTAAAAATTGAGATGCTTTCTAATAACATAACAATGTTTGATAAAACATTAAAAAATCCTTAAAATTTAAAAATTAAAATAATACACTTAAAAATTTCTATACATCTTTTATGCGAATTTTGTTTTACCATAGCAACAATTAGTTACTCATTCTATTACTTGATAAGGTATTTCTGACGCCTTCTTCGCTTTCTGACGCCTTCTTCTTCTTTTATGATCTAGAGGTCAGCACGCTTGACGCGTATTCGAGAGGTCTGTGGTTCGAGTCCCGGGAGGGCATTGATCATTTTTCACATCTCATGCTTCCAAATAACTAATGATTCCACAAGTGGCCCTCGATCTAAAAAAAGGTTGTGGATGATGATTCTCCATCACCGAATTTTGACTATTGGGTCTCTTAATCCTCTTAATCACCCTTTAAAAGTGGGAGTATATAAGGCATTTCTCAAGCTTTCTTCGCATGCTTTCGTAGTGTTGTGGTCAGCACGCTCAAGGCGAGTTCGAGAGATCCGTGATTCGAGTCCCGGTGAAGGTGTTGCTCATTTTTCAATTGTCCTGCTTCGAAATAACTTAATGTCTCTACAGTGGCGCCCGGACAAAAAAGGATCAATTGAGGATTTGGCGATTGGGTCTCCTAATCCCCAGGCGCCCTATAAAAGGGGAAGTATACAAGATATTTCTCCAGCCTTCTTTGCATGCCTTTCTGGTGTAGTGGTCAGCAAGTTCGACACGTATTCGAGGGGTCCGTGGTTTGAGTCTCGGCCAGGCCATTGCTCATTTTTCACTTCTCCTGCTTCCAAATAACTAATGATTCCACAAGTGGGGCCCGAACTACAAAAAGGTTGTGGATGATGATTCTCCACCACCGGGTTTTGACGATTGGGTGCCTTAATCCCCAGTCGCCCTTTAAAAGGGGGATTATATAAGGCATTTCTCCCGTCTTCTTCGCATGCCGTCATCACGCTCGAGGCGTGTTCGAGAGGTCCGTGGTTCGTGCTAAGTCACTGCTCTTTTTTCACGTTTCCTGCTTTTGAAATATCTCTACAACTTACATCAGCTTGGTATATGAGCTACCTGTGTGACTCGTTCCTTTTTTGTAAAAATGGTCACCAAAGATAAAAGTGAGGCGACACTTAATGTCAGAAATCTCGTAATAAAATTGTTCAAAAACGAAAAAATTTTACTTGAGTCAAATATTATAGTAAATAAAACACGCTACGTTAAAAAATATTCCAATAAAATTTAAAAGCTTGGGAAATGTAGAAAAAAAGTGTCCTTCCGGGAGAAGAATCATCTTGAAAAGAATTAAACTAAATATTTTACAAATATATTTACAAGCTTTTCTTCTATTGCGTCAAAACTTAGAGAATTTACTAGAAAAGAGCTTCATTTCAGTACAGTTAGAAGTTTAGTAAAAATGTATCTCATACCATACTTCATTAGTTACATGAAAATACTTATAAGCTAACAGACAGAAGAGATTAATATTTTCAAACGAAGTCATTAAGAAATCTAAGCAAATAAGGCACGAAGCAATTTTTCTCGGTTGAAAGGTAATGTTCGATAATTACCCGGACTTAAGTTGATGTAGTCTCAATAGCTGGGAAAGCTATTGAGAAGGAAAATGAACAATTAACGTTAAAGCGTAATGATAGAAATATAATGGTGTGAGATTGTATTGCTGCAAGTGGTATTGGGAATTTGTGTATAACTGACAGAATTTAAAATCGATATGTTTATGTGAACAGTTTAAAACCAATTTGAAACATAGTGTAGAAAATATGGAGCTTTCTGGAAAGTTTAATTTTAAGCAAGACAATGATCCCAAACTCAAATCTCGAAACGAGGAGGTGTGGTTGCTACATATTACATCACATATCCAGGAAAGTTCGCTACAGTCACGAGGTATTAACACAATTGGACATATTTTTTAATATAAACGAAAACGCAGCTTCATATGTGCTCTATTAAATTAACTTGATCATTTGGTAAAAGAATAAGAAAAATTAACAACAAAGTATGCTTGAATTCAGCGAACTGAATGCTTATACATTACTCAAATAATTATGAATGCAATATTGCACTAAGTATTATTATACTTTCCGTTGTTTCAACATTAACAAAAATTAGTGTGGGAATACGCTTTCTCACTCTTTCAATTGTAAGCAAAATTAGTTTTTGGTAAAAACTATATTTAAGGGTGCCCCTTGGCGAAAATTGCCGAATTTTGACGCTACATGAACACCGAGTTTGTGTAACTCTTTGACTTGTTTTTTTTTGGCTATGCAAAGCCAAAATAACAGTACAAAAATTGTACAAAATCGGTACCCATGTATGCATCGATCTATTTTCACTTAAAAAATCAGAGAATTTTACAAACTTCGCATTACGCACTTACCTGACTGTCCATGTACACATCGATCTATTTTCGCTTAAAATTCAAAGAAGCAGCCAATTCTACACTAGAGCCAAACAAAAATATATAATCTCAATAAAATACATTTTAAATCAAAACAATGAAATAACATAAAATAGGAAATTCATCTTAATATAAGCAAATATCCACTTACCGTCGCCACATAAGTTTGCAAAAATAAGAGTAAAAAATATCCTCCGTTATGCCGATATACTCCGAAGTTCGACCATACGCATTTCCTTAGTAAAAACAGGACACTTATAATTCCATTAAATTATACCCAACAGTTTCTTTTCTTCTGTCCTCAAGAACTTTAAAAAAAAATCTTCCGCTCTTTCCTTCTATACCACCAAATACCCACTTTACCACAAACAGTCATTTTACCATGCATAGCACACAGTACGTGACTTAAATCTTAACTGACATCCAACAAATATTTTCCCATCAGTCAAATTCACCGCAATCACGCAACGAGTTACGTCATAATAGGGTTTCCATAACATGCAACTACCCAGGCTACCATAAATGAAACAACTGCGAGATAAATGAATTAAGAACTTGGCAGTAAATGAAACAACAAAATAGCGATAATCCAAGGGACAACCTTAAATATGCTCTCACCTAGTTTTTTTTATACATGTCTATGTTTACTGCGTTATTTACATGCTGAAATATTTTTAGTGTTGATTTCATTCATTAAATATTAATCAGGCTATTTGAATTAAACATTCTTTATAAAATATTAAATTGTTATCATGCACGTGTATAAAATTGTTCCGCCACTATAAATGATTATTTGTGGGTCTAGTCTCATACAGCGCATGAGTGCTAGTTAATTCATCACGTTTTCAGGCTTCAAAGAATCTTGTAAGTCTTTACATCGGAAACGAACTAAAATTTTACACACCGTAAGTCATCATCGCCTGCATTTATCGACTCGTGCTTTACCTCTTGTTCCTTAAGTGGTTATAGTATATAAGAAATTATCAAATTCCTCTGTAAATGCTACAGTAATGTAAGATGTTAGTACTTTCATCTGGCGTTTAAAGATACGTGAAGCACATTATTACAGACGACTTGATTCCTGAATATGAATTCTGATAGGTACGACTTTAAATAATGGCGAGATGCACCTCTGTGTTTTTTGGTTGGACTCCCACAGATCGGAAACTGTTTATTTCTCATCCATCTATAAATGTGCTTTCGCATTCTCTCCAAAACCACTGGAAAATGAATGCAATAAATATCCTTAAAATTCCCATGTATGGTCTTAAAATCGTAAGCTTGTTTTGCAGTTCAGATCTACAAACATCTGTATTAATGAAATAAAAGGATGGCTACTTATTCAGTCATTTTATGAAACTTACTTTTTCTAATACCTTTAATGAATTATTTGAATTACCGGTACTTACGTATTATTCCATCTACCGAGAAAGTTAGCGACCGTCAAATCATGAAAGCAGGCAGAGATCCCACCAAAGATGCGCCAGTTGTTTCTGCAGGATTATCAAACAACTGCGCCTCTTTATTTAATAAACAATCCGCACTCGAAACGCTTAATTATTGCTCTTAGTAAGAAGGCTTTTGTCGATTTCGACTGTTTTATTTGGCTCTCTAATTTTACCGGGAGTTATAAGTATCAACTTCCGACGACTAATTGTTCTAACCTATTTCTGATCTGCCGGCCACAGTCAGCTAACCATATACTTTATGTACCATAATACTTTCTGTACCATGTACTTTATATACCGTATACTTTATGTACTCCTTTTCTGATGGTAAGTTCTTATAACTTTGAAATTATTTCAGTGTTTGCTGTTCTGTAGGAAGAAAGTTGCAAATTTTAATTATTTCTTAAATGAAAAAATACAAGAATGACAATTATTTTATATCCTTATTCATAAAAACAAAAGAAGGCTTATCGAGGTATACATGGGTTATAAGAAAGCAGATGTTACGATTGTGTTGTTACGTCAAGCTTATCCGTAATTCGCACTGAATCGTGTTACTTGGTAACAGTTTCTCTGTGGAAGGATGATACGTAAGTACCGAATAGCCTTCACCAATGTCAGTTTGATATAAAAAGGTTTATCCCAGGAGGGCTATTAATCTCGAAACGGCGTTTCGCGTTGTATCATTTTTCAAATTGGTACCATCAAACATTATCGCCCTATATTACATTTAAAGAAATTAAATAATGAAGGATCTGCATGAATGTATGCATGTTTCTCTCATTGTGGAAAAACAAAGGTATCTAGAGCCATCAATTTTGAATAATGTAGTCCTCCACCAGAATAAAAGCATCTGAAAGCCCGAATTTGAAACTGAGAACTTGGTTTTTTGTGTATTTCATATTTTGCAAAAATTTAACGAATTTTTGACAGTGAGACTGTCTATCGAAAATTCAAAAGTTATGTTGTTTTTAAATGTTTTTAGCCCAAAGGGCATTAGACCAAATGCTATCGAAACGTGTATGCGTTTGTAAATGAAAAACGTCCCTTTGGGCTTAATATAGAATCTGAAAGCTTTCAGATTATATTTTTTTAACTATTTTATAATTATACATATTATATTATTTATATATTATGCTGTTTTTTTATAATTTCATTTTGATCGTAAAGATGTGTTTAATAAATACACTCATCTTTTTTCAAGTCGCAGATAATTGTTATAACATGAAAATTACGCTGGCTTGATCCCTATAAAACTGATGCCGGTGACATTTTACTTTCATCAAAGGATTTTTGTCTTACAACTAACTCGACATTTATTGTCTTTTCAGTGCAAATTGCACTTTTGGCTAGATCTCATGATACACAGAAGAAATCAGAATAAAATATACAAGTACGTGTAGAAGAAGAACTAAATATAAATCTTCGTGAAACTTCTTGTGGGTACAACAATGCATGAGAACGTGTAAAAGTATTGTACAAAATGTTCGAAGAAACCAGTAGTACTCACGAGGGAAACGACAGAATTTCCACGCATAAAAAAGTGTTAGTAAACGGTTAAGATACCATCTTCGTTTTAAGGGAGATATTATTGTCCACGATCTCTTCATAAAAAGAATATCTCAAAGTCGGGTTATGTAAGCTAATTCGTTAGTAGTAACATTCATACTTTTATTCCCCTTATCAGTTAAAAGCTGAAAACAAAAATAACCCACCAGAGTTATCAAGCGATTGCT
The DNA here is from genome assembly GCA_000611955.2 of Stegodyphus mimosarum. Lineage (NCBI taxonomy): Eukaryota > Metazoa > Arthropoda > Arachnida > Araneae > Eresidae > Stegodyphus > Stegodyphus mimosarum. The sequence continues at coordinate 375,261 of KK121357.1, read as the reverse complement.
TTAAACGTACAAAGTTATATAGTTTATCTTTCACTAGTTAAAACTGCTAGAACCAAATTATCGTACAGAGTAAAATTAACTTTGTGAACACTAATCTGAGTGAGCAGTAATTGACACAATTATGGAAACTTACTTGCTACATCAAACTCAAAATAGCGTTTCATACATATTTACAAGTCTATACATTCTTCCAACAGTTTTCTTTGAAGAAATAAGCCACAAACTACGATTTGCGATTTCTGACTCACAACTAATAAAATCAAATTTCGCGTACTAAAACTGTACACAGCCATCTTCCAGAATTATGTTTGAGGCTAACATTTTAGAATTCTGTTCTGTAAAGCCGGACACAGTACAGAAGTAGTCCTTCAAAATGTAAACACCAATCACTCAGCTCAGATGCGTTATAACTACAATCTTTTAAAGACGAAATTAAAAGTGAGAACGAAAACAGGCGATAAGTTTAAATCTATTTCTTTGGTTAATAAACATCAAAAACAGATCTTTGTACATTTTTGGTTATGGATATGAGACAAAGTTCATTATACACGCATTTATAGAAATGCGAAAATTTAGTAACCAAAGAACCGGTTTCCACAGTACTTTTAGTTACCTTTTCCTCAATATTTTCGTTCATGTTATTCAGCAGATTTATATACCAATAAATATTTTAAGTTGATTTACTTGCTATGGTTCTCTATCTCTTAAATAATTTTTGTGCAGACAATAAACAGCATACAACAGTGAAGTCCTATTGATTTCACCTAAGCCTCTCCTTACGTACAATGTGCCCAGATCTGATTACCCGATACCAAGAACGTGGATTGGACTCCAGCACTTGGGTGCATATGTGTATACACATACATGTGTATGTCTGGGAGTGTGGGTGTGTTTTTTTTCGTTTCTTTGGCCTCAATAGCAGTCTATCCTCTTTCATGCACCCATGCCAGTGCTCGCGGTGATGAGATGGTTAAATAACCGATATGTAGTGATATTCTAGACAAATGCTTAAGAGTAAATGTCTGGTCATAGGGCATGCATAACAAACAGTTACAAGGACACATAAAAAGTATTTTTACTTACTGTGTTCCAAAACCTATTAACAATTTACAAAGCATTATAAAAGTTGTTTTCTAGCATTCTAAGGTGTGCTATGGTAAAAACTCTACAAAAATATGTTTGAATTATTTTTATATACATTATTAATACCAACCAAAAACTTAATTTTCCTTGCAAGATATCCGAAATGTAAAAACAGAATGTAATACTAACGAGCGTGTGATACCTTGCAGTAACGAAATATAATAATAAAGATTAAAAAAAACATTTTTTTCCTCATTTCAGGCTTTCCGAAAACATAAAAATGAATGCAATAAAAGACTTCGAAAGAATCAATGAAACTTGCTCCATTTAATTATTTACATGACTATAAAGTACGGTTCTAATGACTAAGTTCCTTTTGACCGGATCCTAAGAAAGTCCTTACGTAAAATAAGGAGGCTTAACAACTGTTTCAGCCCACGTTTTTACGTGCTTTACATTCCTGGCAAACATAAAGAATGAAAGTACTCTCGGTAACCACAAATGCGTTGCTATTACACGTTTTTAATTATTTGGAGTTCTTTCAAACCCATTACGAATTCCGTTTCCCGCTCACATCTGAAAGTTTCCGTAACAAACCTAGGCACAAGAGGGAATAAATAAAAAGTTAAGAACAAAAACAAAGGAGAATCACCACGAAATTTGGTCGTGGAATCATACGCACCAAGTGGGAACGCAACAACCTGGTTCTATTATTCATATTTCAATTTCTCGTAGAATTTTGTTTTTTACTTTTATTTTTTTTTCTTGCTGTAGCAGCCCCCTTGAAGAGAAATAACAGGATCATAACGATGGTTCGGAATCTATATATATGTGGTACATCCGCAGCTAGTCTGTGAAGTAAAAAAAACTACTCACATAATAGAAAATGGTAACAATAATAATCATTTCTTGGTGAGATACACGCGTCTGGGATGGATTGAAGCACAGATCTTGAAGGACTGGCACGTTTTTCATTCAATCCTTTTGAGAGAAGGAATTGCACCAGTACAACCATTATCATTGTGGTTTTCGTTTTGTTATATATATATATATATATATATATATTTTCCCCCCGATTGCAGTTTTCTTTCTCATTCTTCCCGAAGAGCTAAAGGTGATGTTTATAAGCATAAAACTAGATGTGATAGTTTATTATTTTTTCTCCTCAGTACTTTGATTTTTATAATGTCAGAACATAAAAAATGTGAGATTTTCGAAAAAGTTAATACGTTCTTCCTTTTTTTGCAGCATTATGAGGCCTGCACTGTAGAAAATTGTTCTTTTTCATATGCCTCATATCGTTCACATTTGATTTTTTTTTCTCTAACATAAAATTTATTATTTACTTTTGAAAATATACAGAATTTAAGACAACTACATAATTCAACGTCGAATAAATTGCATTTAAGTGTTAGTTCGTTTAGTGCTGAAGCTTCGCGACTTTAATTTTCATAAAATTTAGTAGAATAAATTTATGCTTACTTTCAGATCTACGTTACACGTACAATTTAGTTTTTTGTTAGTCTAATGATGATACTAAAATGGCAAAATTACCGTCTAGTGTCAGATAATTTGCATTTAAGTATCAGATTATTCACTTCTAAAATTTTACGATTCATAATTTCAAACGAAATTATGGAGTTATCTGCTATTGTTTAGTGTTTCCGTTGCACTTATAGTTTTACTTTTTTGTTCATATTTTTTCTCTTTTATCATCTAGTTAAACAAAATTCGTAATTATTGTGAAGAACAATATTCTACACACCTTTTTCTTAAGCTCATGCTTAGTTTATGAATGAATTTTTGCTAATGAATGACTTCCTTTAAGGTTCACATTCGTAAACTTAAGCTTTTGAAACCCATTAATAGTAACTTTTCATTTTTATATTATCCGGTTAACTTTCTGTATTTAAATAACAATAAATTTAGAAGAAAACTGAAGTACATGAACAGATGAAATGATTTGAAATCTACGTTTCTAAATATTTACAGTAAATAATATATGGTGATACCACATTATTTCTCTGATAAATTTTTCGAACTATTACTTCCAAACAAGTAGTAATTAAAATAAATGAATCACTATGTAAAACCTTAAAAAATAAAATAAATCAATAAAAAGAAAAAAAATCTGAAAGGTTTCGGATTTTAAATTACGTCCAAAGGGGCGTTTTTTTAACGTTTTTTGTTTAACTTTATTTATTAAATATTTTATTTTACGTACTCAAACCATAATATTCAATTCAACAGCAATATCGCAAAATAATATTAAAATGAGCAATCTTTAGAATTTCCGATACAGAGTCTCGTGCGCTGGAGATAAAAATGTTTCCTTTTTCGTACAGTGGTGCCATTGCTCGCTTTGAAATCGTTTAGTTTGTTAATCAAAAATTCCTTGAAGTGTTACAAAATATGAAATCTATAATAAAACAAATTCCAAGGCTTACACATGCCCATATTCTATAGAAAATTACGTTACTCAAATTTTGGTGGCTCTAGGTACCATTGTTTTATCACAATGAGAGAAACATACATACATTTATGCAGATTCTTCATTATTTAATTTCTTTAAATATAATGCAGGGCTCTAATATTTGGTGGCAACAATTTGAAAAGTGATTCGCCGTTTATAGTTTTCAACGCAAAATACCAAAACGGAATTAATAGTCCTTCAGGGCAAATATTTCCTTTGGACTAATAATTAAAATAATTTCTCTACCTCATTCGAAAGGACTTTTGGCTTGAAAATACTTTAAATGCCTTAACCAAGCTAGACGCTTATAAGCATTCTTTTCCTTCTTCAGAATTCGCGCCAGACCCAAGACTATGATATTCGACCCCCTTACAACATGTCAAGAGGGTTAGTCGGAGGAAAACTCATTCTATCCACGTTTGGATCGCTATCAATGTGTCAAGGGGGCTGCCGGGAGGGAAACTCATTGCATCTATCTGCTATTTTCTTCCCGTTAATTCGCTAAGCTTCAGTTTTGTAGCACAATTACCACTATTGCCTCGTTAATTGAAAAATACCTGTAAGAAATACTGGTACCAAAGATTCAAAATCAAAAATCTTCTCAACGCGCAACTAAAAATTGCACTGATGTATTGTTTTTTATATAATGTAATAAAAGGAATAACTTTTGCATTGTCTGAATGCAGTTTGAAAGGAAGGTTATTTAAAATGTTAAACTCCTCGGCAAAACTCTTAAAAGCAAAATAATTTGCTCTCCAACAAGACAATCAATTACATTTAATTACTTCTGAAAGCAAACATACTCTTGCTATTGCGAATATTTTTAAGAGGTAATTAAAAAATATGGATTTACAATGGAATCTATATTTTTATCTGGAAGTATGTGAAATCGAATATAATGTCATTTTAAATGAATATTATGTCTACTAAAATACGTAGCATATTTTTTTTTAAGATTTTGAAACAAGGTACTTTATTTTTATATTCTATTTAAACTGATGCTTCCATGTAACTTTTTGAATTGGGAGAAAAAGCTTCGTTACAAAATAAAAATCCTTTTGTTATCACCTAATACGTGTTATCTAATACTTCAACAAAAAAGTAAATTTTAATTTTTAAAAAGAGTTCGGTTTTATTTTTAATAACAACACATTTTATTCTTTGACACTCATGAGCCACAGTGTGATCTTTCAGAATTAATATATATATTAATGGATTTCATTCTTTTAAATTTGAATAATATGCCTAGGAATAAGCATTACTTAAATAAATTTCAGATTTTAATTTCTCAAGGCCATACATAGTTTTAGTCCAAAGGGGCAATTTGCCTAGAAGGACTACTGATTTCCTTTTGGCATTTTGCGATGATTCTCTACAAGCGTTGTTTCACTTTTCAAATTGTTGCCACAAAATTTTATTGCCCTGTGCTATATTTCAAGAAATTAAATAATAAAGAATGTGCATAAATGTATGTATATTTCTCGCATTGTGATAAAAGAACGGTACCTTTGAAATTTGGGATTTGTTTTATTATCGATTTCATATTTTGTAAAACTTTAACGAATTTTTGATGGTCAAACTCAAAGATTTCAAAGCGAGCAGTGGCGACGATGTGCAGAAAAAATACTTTTTTTTATCTCCAGCGCGCAAGAATGTGTGTCGGAAATTCTAAAGATATGCTCATTTTAAAATTATTTTGCGATATTTCTCTTGAACTGAATTTATGGTCTAAGTGAGAAAACATGATATTTAATAAATAAAAGTATTACACAAATTGTTTGAAAAACACCCCTTTGGACGTAGTTTAAAATCTGAAACCTTTCAGATTTTTATACTTTTTAATATTTTCTTTTAATTTTAATGTGAAACATATGAATTTTGTTTTTATCTTCTTATTGCAAGTCCTAAAGATCAAATCTAACTTATTTTCAGGCCTTTTGAAAAATTCTATGTTCAGTCTCATAAAAAACTGTTGCCACCTACGTTGGTCTGCTTTTGTTCACTGTTTTCCGGAATTGAAACACCAGGTCGTATTAATATTTAGATTTTCACTGAAGGATTTTAATTGTTTCTACATTTTAATGAGAAGTTTTCAATTTTATTAAAGTTACCTTTTCGATTAGAAAAATCGTTTTAAATTGGAAGATATTTTAATGATTTCACTTTGTATTTTTGCCATTTTCTTCGCTTTGAGAAGGATTAGAAGTTTCGATTGAACATTAAGATTTTAAAAAGTTCATCAGCTAATTCTGGATACAGAAAAGGGACAATTTTGTCCTGGAAGGGGAAATGTAACTAAGTTCGACATATCGCCCCCTGACGACGTTATATAAAAGTTGATTGGACTCCTTTTCTTTCATATTCTTTTTTATTCTTTTCTGATTTTTCTTGTGAAGGTTTATATTAATTTTTTAATTTTAAAATATTCTTAACCTAAGTTTATAGCATTTTATGAAGTTTATTTAAAGTTCTATTTTTAGTTGGAAAAAAAGTAATTCTAAATTGCTGTCCTGCCGATTACATTAAAAACAAAAAATGCACAAATAGAAGTTATAATAGTGCCATGTTCAAAATTCCAACGTTCTGGGAATAATCTTTTGTTGAGATATGAAAGATACATACATACGTGTATTACCCATATGTACATACACACACGTACAAACGTCACCAAAAAAATCCCTTTGGAGTCTATTTTAAATCCGTTTTAAAATCCATTTTGAAAAAATAGTATCCTTTATTCCGCCCGTACGTACAGATGTTATGCAAAAAAATCATTCAATGGTTTCGGGAGCGGTCAAGACAGATATTTCCTTTGAAATATGACGCTCGAAATTTTTTAAGATTAAGTTACTTCCTTTACTTCGTAGAAGGAAATGAACAAAATAAGTGAAAACAAATGTTTTAAGGGAAGATAAGGATCAATGATGAGGAGCAGAGAATAGATGAACATATTTCTTCTTATGTTTTGCTTGAAAAACTGAGAGGATCATGAAGTAACTTCTCCTAGGGACGAATGCAAATATGAAATGTTCGTGTCGATTATGAGAGCACTTCTGAAAAAGTGGTAATTGAATTTATTTTATGTCTTAAAATTTAATAATTAAAAGGAAACGATTTGCAAACGACAGCTAAGCAGAGTATTCCAATTAGTTCAAATAAACAAAAGGCTTATTTTTTATTGATAATCTCATACTCCACTTTTAACCATTTTAAAGAAAAGAGAAGTTATTAGGACTTCTAAACCATTTTAAGAACCATTTTAAAATCTCGGATTACAAAATCAAAAGCAAATGTGCCAAGAAGGTGAAAGATAGTTGAATCAACTCCGGATGAAAATCTAAAAGGGTTCAAATTAAACTTATTACAAATCTCTTAAAGGGGGTAGATGTTTAATCTATGCAAATATTCTATATGTAACAAATTAATTAACTCCTAGCCCTTTAAATTATTGACGTTTTTAATATTCCCGAATTTGTTTATTGTGCTTAAAAAATTTGGACAAGATTCGGGAAAAGATTAATTTGTGTAGGAAACTGCAGTGCACGAAGTTCTGCATAAAGAACACAATTACGAATTGGATGATATAGGTACGGATATGGATTCTGAAGCTGCTTATGTGTTTGCAGCGGGGACCTAAATAAGCTAAGTAAACAAATTAAGCCTCTGAGGGCCCATGACTTATTTAACACAAGAAAATAAGTAAACGTCAGCAGTCTTAGCTAGGTTAAGAAACTGTGATCCTTGAGAATGTGATAGCTAATGCTCTGAACCAAATTATCTTCCAGCAGGATTTAGTAATTAAGGACTTCTGAAAGTCTTGCAGCATTACAGCTAAATTCAGTTTTGAAGAACGCCTATTTATGAATGTGTTGAACTATAAAGTCGATTTTCAAATCATCATGAAACAGTTCTTCCTAATCAAGTAATAAGAATTTATAGTTTTCTTAAAATCTTACTATGCATTGCTTGAAATTTGTAGAAGCCCGCATTTGAGTTTGAGTCACAGTCTGGATACGTGTAGCATTGAATTGGTCTTATAATATATTCGCAAATCCTTCCCGTTTCCTTGAGAGACAGACCAAATTAGTTTCTGAAGAAAAAGAATGTTGGTTGTCGATACCACAGGCTTTCCTTGTGACGTACTTAATATGAAAGCCCATGCGAGCCTCAATTTCTGCAAATAAGAAGAGACTGTTCTGTGCTGTTTGACCAATCATTCACCTCCTGACCAGTAGGAGCTTAAACTTTGAGGCCATTTGCACTGACCCTGTATTTCCTACACCAATCCTGAATATCTGAAGAAAATTCCTGGAGTTTGGAGACAGAATTATTGAGTTGGCTATAAAGGACGGCTGCCGTCGTATTGTCAGCGTAGCAAGCTAATATAGAATTATGACCTAGTTTGTCTCCAGAAAAGTCGATTACGTAAGTGAGGTACAGAACGGGCGCAAGACAATGGCCCTGCTGCCCAGTGATGTTTTTGAAGGCTGAATAGATATTTTCTTGACTGACACTAAAAGTCAGGTCGGTCCGGAAAGAATTAAGAGGAAGTATTATTAGTCGAAAAACGTTCGTCTTCATCAGTTTGTAGATGACTCCCTTATGCAAAACCGGTTCAAACCTAGGTCAACAGAAAGAAAATTGATGCAAAACAATACTGCATCTGATCTGAAAGCATTCTAAATTTCATTAAATGACCCTAAAGCTCTCTCCACCGAGAAAGTGATTTTACTAAGTTTTGACTTAGTAAATTCAAAGTAACCTATTGTTGGAGACGTAGGGACAACACTGTTTGGAACAATTGTTAGTTACTTACACCATTAACAGGAAAAGTAAAGAACAGTCTACATGTGAAAACATACTTCTATTAGGCGCCTTCTATGTTTCGATACCGTTTTCAGCATATCAAATTTGAGTTATATTTGCATATTTTTAAGAAAAAGTAATGTTAATAAACAAGGTGTTTAATTTTGGTTTAATTGATTATGTCAAAGCACTCGAGAGTTATCTGCTAAAGAGAAGAGATGCTTTCGTGTGGGATTCTCTAAGAAAAGCTGGCTCGTATACAAATGGGGAAAACCACGAAAATGCCCATGTAGCCAGCCCATTTGCAGGGATTCAAACCTTGCACCCAACTACCACGTTATTAAACAAGAAACACAATTAAGAAAACTCTTATCAGAAATGAACCACTTCTTTCGAGCACTCTGTTTTTCTCACCTACGAGAGAAATTTTCGACCTTGTGGGGTTTTACTTATTTAATTCCAAAGTTCTATCTTAGAACTTAACGAACACTAACAGGCGAATAATCGCTCAAGTTACAAAACACGTAAGACTTGAGAAGAGTTCACTACCCTTTATTTTTCAGAATATTTACAATCAGTTCCTGCTTGGAACTTTACACATAGCCTCCACTCGGGCTTGAACTTAAATAATCATGAATTTAAATTAAACTAAACTAGCTTAATTAAGCTATCTGAAAGGTATAGCCGAAGCTATTAGCAATCTAAATAGTTGGCCCCTAAGTATTAATTAAATCGGCGAAGCCAAGTAAGGGTCTAAGATATGGCTGAATGTAGTAGCTTAGAGAGAACGTAGTCAAAGCATACGCGCGCTAATCAGGAAATCAGACTCTTTCTCTCTCTAGAAGTCGGTGAAACCTCGACTTAAATAGTACTCTTACTCATTTGCATTTACTGCGTTTCTGAAATTACCTTCTGGCAGGAAATTGTAAGCTGAAATTAGAATAAGATACAAAAGATACAAAACTTAAAATAACTGTTAATAATCTTAGGATAAACTTTAGAACCTTTTACACCTTTTGAAAACAAAAATATTGTTAAAGCAATATATCTCTTTACCAGAATTGCAATGTATCTGTTTGTCTAGGTTACAGCCGAAAACATCGCAGCAAAAAAATCGCAGACGGAAACGCCGCGGAGAAAACAACACTAGGTGATCAAAATATCATGGAAGTAAAAACAAAGCAGAGAGAAAACATCGCAGTTCTAAAACACCATGATACAAAATATCGCCGTCGAAACTAAAGCGGTCCAAAAACGTCGCAGTTAAAAACATCGTCGTCGAAAATATCGTGGTAAAAAATAAAGCACCTACGAATCATCGCAGGACGATAATATAGCACACATGCGTCTTTAAGTTTTGGAAAGTTGTAAATGCACATTGGCATAATGATTCGGAAGCCCAAGAAATGCTAACGACACTTTAAGAATAAATGGAAACAAAACAAGATATAATTTTCACCAAAATAACATCAGATTAACAAACGTGGAAGAAACTAATTTCATAGTTAACTAATCAATTTTTATAGATATAACCTTACGCAATTATTTATCTTCCTTTTCCTGAAACACTTTTAGGCTGTATTTTTCATGAAACATTATGAATAAAATTTTATAAAATATATTAATTTGTTAATAACCTTTGTTAATTAGCTATGTAAATTAAAAATACTATTAAGAGCTATAGATTGAATTAATTTTGTAGTCATTTTCAGTTGTTAAATGCTTAAGTTTCCTTATTACATTTTCAGCAAAAATTCATAAATATGAAATATAAACACAAAAATATCTCTCTTTTGCTTTCCCAAATCATTTTGCGAAAATGCATTTACAGCTTTTGAAACCTGAAAAATGCATGTGTTTGTCTGCACCATTTGTCCGTAATTTAATGTATCTATTTATATATTTAAAACTCTCATATATTTAATTCTAAACTTAATGTAAACTCAAAGACAAAATATTTCATCTCTTGCTTTAGTTTTTTAAAACGTATAAGGATAAAATTTCTTCCATTAGTTTAATTTGCATAAAATTTGTTTACTTACACCTATTATTATTACTGCAATAGAAAGAAACGAAAACACGCGTAATTTTATTACGCCATGCAACATGTATTTAAACAAATGAAAACTCTTTGAATACTTTGTTATGAATAATTCCTAACAGTCTTTTTAAAAGGTAGAAAGAAATAATTCACCGAAAATTATCATTCCAAGATTTTAAACTAAATTCGCTTTAGGAATTTTATTTCTTTCAAGATTATACAAATAATGGATTTAAAAAAGTGCCGAAATCAAACGATTAGATTTCTGTTAAGAGAATTTTGCTTAAATAAACAATGAAACTTGATATTCATTTAATTAGCTTCTTTGTTTTAACTATACTCTATGTTATATTTTGCGTTATAATTCTATGCAATTTTAAAAAATCATTAGAAAATTTGACGTAAGTCCGTAGTAAAGCCTAAAAATAGGTAAAATTCCACCAAGAAAAGGAAAAACTTCTTGTTCTTTCATTGCTAAACATTGAATATCCTTTTGAAATATTCGTCGTATAATCACTTCAAGAAATACCTTAATAAATATCGCAATATTGCTAATAACAAATATCTGATAACTCCAATTCAAACGAAATATTTTGTATATAACAGTAAACATAGCCTCTAATGTAAGAGCTAGCAATCAGCAGAAATCTCAAGTACGTTTCACTTGTTATTTATAAACTTTAATTTCGATAAATTTAAGATCAATTCGTTTTATATGTCATTTGAAATGCGTTAGCATGTAAATGTTAACATTTACAAATTGGTGGACATGGCAACCTTGTAACAATGTCAATATAATAAAGTGAAATCTTTAAGAAAAATGTCATTCGGAATGCGCTAATTCCTTTTTTTTAGTTCATATTAGCACAGCGATCCTTTTAGATAAATTGCTTTCCTAAACATACACTAGATCACTATAAAATAATTTTTTTCAACTAATAGTGATACCAAGATCACATAATATTGGATATTTCAGGCAGCTTCTGCGGAATGAATGTATTCTTGATACATGGAATTTTGAGTAAAACATGATTCACAGTTACAGTTACGTATACATATCTTCAAAATTCTTAATACAAACACAGAAATTTCTGGATAGCATAAGATTGTGCGCCACTTTAAACAGTATAAGATAAGGTGTATATAGAAACTCTGTAGAGTTATTAGTGTTTAGGGGACAGGAGCGAACATTTCGTTGATGCCGTTGTAGTATAAAATGTGAAGTTAGCTGCTATAACTGAATTTAGTGTCTTCCCTCTTTTCGTCCTTTTCTTCTGTTAATCCCGTTAATAGCAAAGACAACAGTCAGACAAAGCCTGAATTTCCTGTTTACTTCAAATGTTACTCAGTTTCATCGGATTTATAACTTATGTAGGGATATGTGTTCAAGACTTAGTATGCATTTCTTGAACGGCACATTCGAGCACAGCTCGTGATGTTGCAAACTGCCAATTAATCTGGCAGTCTTCGTATAGGGGTTTTAACAAGTTATCAAACGGAATTCGGGTTCCACACTATCTCCTCGATCTATCCAGGAGAACTGTCGTTGAAGTTCTAAGGTACTTGTTTTCGCACTATATTCAGCAAATACAAACATCATAAGGCTATACTTCCACAGGATAGAATACCTCGCATCAAGAATTTCTAGGCCTGCATATGGAGAAATGAAGATTCCCCATGACGAATTCTTTTTAACAATGAAATGCATTTCACGTTAATTAGGAAGCAAAACACTTAGAAGTTTTATTTATTGGTCTGACACCAATACCAGATTGTTGCCAGAGCTCATTTACAGTGCCAAAGTTATTGTGTGGATTAAAATAAAGGTTGCCTTTCTGATGGATCCAGAACGTTTTAGAAATATACAAACTGATTTCATACAATGCAGTATCGTAAACTTGAGCTATACATCAATAGCGCCCATAGTGTTCCTCAGCTGCGTACACATAAAGCTTCGCACAAAATCGTTGGCATGAAGCGCGATGCCTTACCATATATGGCCACTAGGCTGAGACGATTGCTTCAAGATCATGCCGGTAATCGCACATATACCACCACGCTCAATTTACATGGCGTTTGTTTTTTTTCTGATTTAATAGCCACTATGGCTGGGTCTGTTATTATCCGTACTTGAATAATTCCAGTACATTGAGTGGCTTAAAGGGTAGCCCTATTTGAGATGCATTGCGTATCCAAATTGATGTGCGCAGTGCCGTTTTTGTCTCTAGGGCTGGCTTTATGCAATATGACTTTTTTTCAATAACGGGCTCTTGTCTATTCAGTATAGGCTAATCCTAAGGCTAGTAATGGTGGCTATTTTATAGTGGAAGCATCTAATAGGTGGCCCCCGTTGCCTTCTATAAAGGGATGGACTGTTACAACCATACCTTCCGGATTCCAATCCGGGCCTTTCAGTTCCACAGTAGGCTCCCTAACCACTATACCATCTGGGCGGCATATACAGTATGTTCTTGGTGGTCCCGTATGGATTTATGTTTTGTTTAATTTCCTGCACATGTTATGTTATTTTTATTAGTATCTGACATTCTATATATAACTGCAACAGCTGCAAAGAATTCTTGAATTTCC
>KK121357.1:328920-362195 GCA_000611955.2 Stegodyphus mimosarum | reverse complement strand
CATAATGTTGAAAATTTATTTTATGATCTAGATGTGTATCAGCAAACTTTTTCCATATCTTTTATTTAATAAATTAACATATTTACAGTACTGATTTGGAACATTTTGATAGGAACAATTTCCTTCTTCTAATAAGAGAAAAAGCATTAAACGATGAGGGCAAATAACAAGAAAGAGGGAAATTCAATGATTTCCTAGAGGAAAAGAATCAAGAAACGTCATCCATTAAAGTAATTGAAGAGCAGAACTCATCAAGAATTAAGCTATCTTAAGATGGGGAATGAAAGAAGAATTACAATTAAAATTGTTAATCATGGCATCAAGCTTTTTAAGTTATTCTGGAATTATCTAAAAGTGTAATTCAAATACAATTTTATAAGTAAGACAGTGAAATACATGGACTATGATTTGCATTTAAAATAATGGCATTGAATAAGTTGTTACCTTTCATAATAGTGATAAATTTAATGAAGCAACGATTCCCTTAAAAAATTACTAAATTTTGGTAAAGCCAAGTTTTATTTAAAAAGAATGGCAGAAACATACACGCATTAAAGCAACTATCAAAATGTTCAGCGTTAAAAAATAAAAAAGCATTAAAAATATTAAAAAAAGAGTTTAAAGAACAGAAAAAGAATGTGGACTGAAAGAAAACATTTAAAATATATTTTGCATTTTTCGCAAAAAACGCTCTGAGTCGTTCAAGTAGAACGTAAAAGTAATCCAGGCTAAGCTTAGAAAATTATCTTTGTCGAAATATGGAAATAAGGAGGAAAAGATTATCCTGAGAGATGAATTAAAAAAAATAGTGCGGCAAACATACGTTATGCTAAATAGCGGCATAAGCAGAGATCGAGTTGCGTAAGGTATTTTAGGCAGTCAAAGGAAATATAAATTTGTAGCTGTCTTATATATAGTTTGGGGAAAATAAATGCTATTTAAGTATTATTTTATTTCGAAGCTGTTATTGTGAAAATGTAATTTCTTATACATTTAATGCATTTTTATACATTTTATGCAATTTCTTATACATGTATCGCTTTCTAAGCTTATCTGCGTGTTAAAAGGCATGTATTCTGCAGTCAACTCTTAAATAATTTCACAACAAAATTTCTTTTTAATATCTAAGACTTTTAAAGACATGTTTGTTAGGGTTTTATAACTTTGTTTTTTTGTGCCAAAATATCTGCTTGTTTCATATAAACTTTGTTCTTGTTTAATAAGCATATTTATATTCGTAAAAGACGCCTTTATTTTCTTCGAAATCTACAGTGTCTCACAAAAGTGATGGGACACTTGTGCTTTACAAAAGGAAACTGGGGTAAAATAAATTAAAAAAAATATAAAAATTTTTTGTGGGTGTGTTTCATACTTAAATTTAGTAACAATTATTACATAACATACATTTTCTCAAAATATTATAATATTAATTTAATAAAAATACAATTGCTTAGAACGGAGCAAAACATGGCTCACATAAGTGATGGGACACTTACTTTTCCACCAAATATTTATCCAAAAATTTTACTTTTTAAAAGGTTTTAATATTTTATTGGATTCCCTTTTACTTTTAAAACATGACTTAATCTTCTTGGGCTGGATTCGAATAATTTTTTTGTGATTTCAGGTGTGATTTTACCCCATTCTTTTTGAAGCACCGATTTTAATTATTGTTTTGAAGAAATGGTGTGTTTGCGAATTCTTGATTCCAATTCTTGCAAATATGCTCTCTGGGATTTAAGTATGGAGATTGTGGTGGTGTTTTTATTATTTCAGGACAGTTATACAGCAGCCAGAAGATAACGTTCAAAGCAGTGTGCTTGGGTTCATTGTCCTGGTAGAATTTAAAATCATTATGAAGGTTCAATTTTCGTGCTGAAGATTTCAAATTTTGATTTAATATGCCAATATACTTGTACTGATCCATTATACTGTCAATAAAAACAAGATTACCAATTCCAGCGGACAATATACACCCCCATACCATAACTCCTCCTCCACCATGTTTTACTGTTGGCACCAAGTTCTGTTTGCGAAATTTTTCCTTGGGTTTTCTCCACACAAAGATTCTACCATCAGAACCAAATATATTAAATTTACTCTCATGTGTAAATATAACTTCATTGAAGTAATCAAAATTCTTATTTATGTTGGATTTTGCGAAAGCCAGTCTAAGTTTTCTATTCTTTTCACTTACGAAGAATTTTTTCCTGGCTGCTCTACCGTGATATCCAGTAGATCGAATTACTCTTCTAATAGTCTCAGGATTAACAATTACTCCATCTAATGCTTGTAAATCAGCAGCAACTTTAGGAGCACTCATTCTTGGATTTCTTTTAATATTTCGAACGATAATTCGCTTTATTCCATTGGATAGCTTTGATGGTCGGCCAGATCTTCTTTTATCCTGAATCATATGATTCTTTTTATATCGTTTAATGATATTGAAAACTGTTGAATGACTCAAGTTAACTGTTTCAGCAGTTTCTCTAATAGATTTTTCAAGTTCAATATGCAAATTAATAACTAATTTTCGAATTTCAGTCAGAGTTTCTTTTCGTTCAGCATTCATGGCTGCACAGTGCTAAAAAACACAAAAATTCCAAAACAAACTGGAAAAAAATAATGCAGATGATTTTATAAATTATTGACAATTGCTTTTGAGTAAAAATAAAAACCCCAAAAAATACTTTTAGACGATTTTTGTTGCATAGTCTAATGGTGTCTCATCACTTATGTGAGCCATTTTTTGCTCCGTTCTAAACAATTGTATTTTTATTAAATTAATATTTTAATATTTTGAGAAAATGTATGTTATGTAATAATTGTTACTAAATTTAAGTATGAAACACATCCACAAAATATTTTTACATGTTTTTTTTTTTAATTTATTTTATTACAGTTTCCTTTTCTAAAGCACAAGTGTCCAATCACTTGTGCTTTACAAACTGTGAGACACTGTATGAACACGATTAAATAATTTTTGACGTTAAGAAAAAGATATTTCAAATCTTTCCTGTTTGATTTACAAATGTAAAAAAAATGTGCTTTTAATGATGCATAAAATGTGCAAAACCAAAGAGCACATTCTACATAAAAGTACTGTAAACACAAATGGCACATATATTATACATTCCTTTTACATAACAAAAAACTTTCGAGTAAGTAAAAGGTGATAATTCGAAGAAGCTTGGTCCGATTGCGCCTTAAAAAACTCGTAATATGCAAACGATTTCTAAAAAAATAGGATTGTTTTAGATTTGGCTATATTCGTTTCTTCTTTCCAGTTCAATCCTATTCAAGTATATAATTTGATGTAGCATTTGAGAAGCAAAACAGGCTTTAAGACATATATGCAGAACAAACGGAAATGAAATTTGCACTACCAGTACATTTTTGTATTTGTGGACAAAATAAATAGCTTGGCAGCAAATATATGTATGTGAAGATTCATGCACTGACATACAAATACAAATTTTATTGTCAATGATATGCATATTTAGAAGATGCTTTCAGAATTCCGGCTGCATTATTAACATTAAGTTTCCATTTCTACTGGAAATACATGCTCAAAAATACTTACTTAAACAAGGTAAGGAAACATTCTATGTTATTAAATCGTATATTAATTAAGCATTAATTTTTTATAAGCCAGCTGCTTTTTAAGGTGAGAAGGTCTGTTCTTTCTTTTACTTTCAGCTATGATAAAGAGAAAATATATATCCAAGAGTTGATAGTATACAAGGGCATCAGAGCTGCAACGTCGGCTGCTAACGGGATTTGCTCTTCTACATTTGGTGCTGTATTGGTGCTTGAGCATACATGTATAGACCAACAACATGTTGCACAAAACGTGCAGTTTTGATGGCACAATGGGTTACCCTAGGTATTACTTTCGTAGAATTTAGGTTACATGAATGTTGGATAGAGGGTTAGATATAACAGACTGAAAGATTATTTTTGTCCAAAGTCTATGAGTATTTCCATTGATGGGTAGAAATCAAACTTGGCTTTAAATGTGGGAGTTGCTGAATTGCAAACAATCTAGTTAGGTCATTAATGTGTTAGAAACTCCTCGCAATATATAATCGAATTATTTTAGTTTTCAGTGAAGGAAATCAATTACTTGAAATTCTATAGTACATGCAAAAATAAATACAGGTTCTCCTGCAATAATTAGGTCTTGCTTTGGAAACTCTTAATAGGAAGCTCATTGCCAAATCGAGGACCTTTGTTTCGAAACTCTGATAAGTTTGACTTATCCTCTGTAGTATAATCTATACGATATTCTCGGTGATGAGAATATGAAGCATCGTGTTTGTTTCAGCCATATTCTGACCAAAATTAAATTAGCATGTTTATTTTCGAAGTTCAGAACTTGTAAAACTCATAAACCTTCCGCAAAAACATTTTCAGTGTGAGTAAAATGCGATTTCTCCAGTAAAATTTAATAATCGTAAAATATAAACTATACAGAATAAAAGCTACATTATATAAAGAGATATTCAATGATATTGGTTGCTATTATTCCGATTACTGTTTTCAATAATACCTACAATAAGCATAAACTGCTATTTGACCTAAGTATAAAATGATTTCGACTTAGCATATTTTATATTTTTTGTTAGCATTGGGAAAGCGCCTTTCGCTAAAACAACCACTCACCTCTAACAAAATATATTCTATGTTCCTTCAAACAGCTCTGTTATAAATCAATGTCATATTTTGGAAGAAAGGAAACATGCATACATTTTGTTTTATTGTAAACTGTGCTGGTAATCGTTCTTTCACATTCATTCATCTCCTTGTTGAAAGCTACGAAAACTTCAAATAAGAAAAATGTTCAGATCATAACAAGAGACGGCTATGGCACTTTCAATATGCTTTAAATAAATTGAAAAACCTGAAGAATTATTAGAGGAACCTTGTAAGATAACAAAAGGAAAATACTTTCATTTCCATTATAATCACTCACCTTCAAATCTCAGGAGATCTTCTTAAATTACGTAGTTTTAGAACATGAGTTTTGAGTAGTTTTAGAACATGGTTATAGGAATATTTCAAAACTCTATTAAAATAAAAGTTATTTCGTCTTATAGATTCAATATGCAATCCCTTTTCTTTAAGTCATCATTATTATGTTACAAGATTATTGTCATTATTATCTTACATTTGAACTTACTAATCTTATATATTAGGATAAAATAAGCAGAACTTCATCAGAGACGGGTACATTTTATTCTCATCTTCCAGAAATTATGTTATGTAGATCTAATCTTTTTTTGTAAAAGAACGAAAATCAATTCCATTTCTCGAAGTACTAGCCGTTCTTAGAATTCCTTAAATATAGATGTTCATCAGACTATTTAACTTTTATATTTTTAACTAAAATGTTACAAATCAAACTATTTTAGACTCTAGCATGTCAGTTCAAAGACTTAAAAAGGGCATAAGAAATTATTCTTTAGCCCTTCTTAAGCAGTATCTGAATTTATGTACCGACAGTTTTGCTGGTCATTTCTTCCGCTTTTGCCCTCTACAGAGCTCTCTTGAAATTTTTTTCAACCTCAGCAGCTGTTTCTTGTCTGGCGAAAACTTCCTCTCGAACCCGGCTGCCAGCTCTTTTTCTTCTTCTCGCCAGCCCCGGGCATGGTAATACTTGATGTTCCAAAAGTCGCTAATTGTAAGGCAAACCTATGAAGAGTATCCACGGCAGAAGGTGGAGAAGTCTTCAGAGGAAACCAGCGGTTGGCGGACATCGTGAATTTGGAAGTTTTGCCTTCTGAGCATGGGATCAATTAACTATTCGCCAAAATGAAATGAACACATTCCAGGCGGTAACCTCGCACAGGGTATAACTCTTACATGGGTGGAAGCCTAACGGACTCCAAGTCACCCTCGTGACAAAACCCTGCGCAGCACAAATGCGTACAAAAAAACCTTTTGAAAGAGGATGCAATAATGAGCTTTTGGCTAAGGAATTGCTAAACAACTGTCTACCTGAGGTAAGCATTCTGAGAATCGGAAGGTATTTTTTTCCAGGGAATTTCGAAAACAATTCTATAAAATTGGCTTTTCATCACAAAGTAATAATTTAAGAAAATGAATTGCAAAACATGGCATTTGATTAACTAAATTGATTTACACACCGAAGTTGTGTAACCGAAGTGTGTATTTCTACAGTTGAAATATAATAATTACATAGCTAAATATATGTTTCTTCAACACCATAAACGACTTTACCACCAGAGTCAAAAATTATGGATTCAAAACTTTGCCAGAAAGAGGCGTACGTTAAACAAAAATTTTTAAACTTTATACACCATCTAGTGTAATAAACAGAGAACTTTAAATTTAAAGTAAAAATGATTTTAGAGGTCAACCTAACTAGAAATAAAACAAAGAGTACAAAAACCAAGTTAAGATTTTAAGAACAAAATTTAATGGTTAACCAAACAACCTTAAAGGATAAAAGAAAAACTAACACAAGCAACTTAAATTCAGAGTTAACCAAAACTGCTATTTAAAAAATTAATAACAGATTTTAACAACAATTTCAACAGAGCAAATTAATCAAACTAATAAAATCACATTAATAACTTCAATTACTGATAACTGATTAATTATGATAAGCATTACAATTAATATAAGTGTAACTTCAACTAATGATAACTGAATTACGATAAGCATTACGGTTAAGTTGAGTCTTACAATAAGATAAGTATGTATTACATAACAATATGGACTGAGTCCTACCGTTACACCACGAAGCCATGCTGAAGTGAGGGAGAGAATTACCTTAGAAACTTCAAACGAACAGTACACTCTAAATGAGAAAAGAAAATAGCAGCAATAATATACTTACTTATTTATGTGATTGAAGTTATATAAACTTATTTATTGCAACAATTTTAACTGTTATGACCTTTATAATTACACAAGAGTGCCTTGCTTCTACAATGGTTTCTGTATGCCTTCTCCTCTTCTCGTTTAGAATCCCACTGCTGTTCTTGTTAACATACGCCGGAGATGGTTCTGATGTATAAGAATATAACTAAAGTATTTGGTGTGTGCTAAAATTCATAGTAGAATGTAGACATTCTCCGATTTCGGCCTTTCACGGTAACATATTCATAAGGCGACTGTGAAGGAAAAAATCTACATTTTTTCTAATTTTTGGAAACTAGACTTGCTTTTGCAATATTTCTTTGTTTCGAAATACAAGGTACTTTTTTATATATCTAATGGATGTTTTACGGGATTTGCCTGCAGACAAACTGACCGGACAAAATACGGGATTAAATTTTTCTTAATGATTTCCCTCAATTGATACGAATCTTTCTATTTAATTAAATAACCGCTGATACTTAATTTCCTAATCTATATAACCTATTTTATATCTGTCTTAGAAACTACATAAAATATCGTCGTTTTAAAATTACCAGACACAGAAAACTTTGATACGTTTAGATGAAATTCTTTATAAAAAATAAAGGACTTTATCATATGCGAAATAATAAACGAATTTTTTATTGTTAGAATAAAAATAAAAATTGAGTATAAATATTATAAATTTTATTCAAAATGTAGTTTAACTCATTTTGGCAGCATAAGAATGACAGTAAAAGACAAAGACATTTGTATTATCCTTATTAATTCCATAAGAGAAAAAAATGTTTCCTAATTAAATTGCTAGCACAATTTCTTTTAAAAGATCAAATTTTAATAATTATAATGTTCAAAATTTCTATTTTTTCTGTTCTGCTATCTGCGGGCAGGTTTTGGAGATTCTAACCTGAAACAAACCACGAATTTAAGTGTAACAAGAAATATGATAAAAAAATATATATATATAATTTTGTGTCTTTTAAAATTTGATTAAAAAATAAAATTCTAGTGGTTAGGTAAGAAAACTTTATTTAATTAAAGATTTCTTACATTTTCGTAACGCATAGCGAAGATGTAATTCTAAAAAATTGTTGAATAAAATTTTCTGGAAAAAGTAAGTATTTTTCTACATTTATAACATAGTTACTAGAGATATTCAATTAACTCAAAGCATATCCTAAAATCTAATTTTAATTTTCCTGAAAATGTGAGACATGCTTAAGGAATTTTATCTTGGGTATGATAAGCATGTTTTGCTTTTATGCAAACTGAATACGCATTATAAAATCCTGACCTCATGTAAATATGTATGAAGTCTAGTTATTCAGTAGTAGAGAAATATTAAACAAGTACAAAAATTACTTCATCAGACTTAATGAAGTCTAGTTATTCAGTAGTAGAGAAATATTAACAAGTACAAAAATTACTTCATCAGACTTAATGCATCCTAATAAAATGGGGCAAACAGTTAAATATTGTTAAATTTCTGAAATCATTTTTCACAATATAAACATTGCAGAATTGTAGCAAAAAACTTGTTTGTTGAATAACTTTTCCATAGAGAAGGCTAAAATTGTTCTGTTACAAACTATGTTTGAAAACTAAATAAGTGATTTTTAAAAAGAATTATCACCAGCAAACTGTTTATTATATTCATGGTTATAGAAGTGCATGTTATGGTCAATGTTTATTTGATTCAGTCGTAGAATTGCGCTCTTCAAAAACCAAAGAAAAACACAAGTTCGTTAATATTTGAGAATAGAACAGGTTGAATATATTGCATTGTAACTATTATTAGGACTACTGTTTCTTCCAGTTGATTTTGCAAACATAACTGGAGTCCTGGGTAGGAACAGGGAGCTAACTGGAAGCTATGTTCGTGCGTGTGTAGAAGATACAACAAAGATAAGAAGGGTTCAAATTACTCTTTATTTGCTAATCGATTTTACAGACGTTCTCGCACTTCGGGATACAAAGACCAACCACTTGTGGTCTGAACGTAAAAAATATAAGACTGCTAACTAACTAAAATTTAACTAAGAGCTAACATTTTATACTTTACACAGATGACTAATACTATGACTGGCCTGTTAAATTACAATGTGTGTAGTACTCAAACTGCGGAAAACTACAATATGTCTTTAACTTTCAAGAGGATTAAAACCTCTGGCCTTAAAGGCGGACAGTAACTGATGGCAAGCTCGCTGAAGCCTCGTAGTAAGAGGGCTCTCTTTCTCTCCTTCTACTACGCTCTTGGCAAAAAGCCACAACTTAAACACTTAAGCGTTAGAAAGTACAATTTGCATAAACATATTCACGCGTTAATTCTACTCGGAAGTAGAAAATAAGAGATGATAGTAAAGTTTTAAAATAAAATAAACGTTAGTGACCTTAAAATCCTTACACTATTATATTGAAAAATATTTTTCATCCAAATAGAACGCAGTCTCATATTCTTTTTCAAATTTGAATTTTGATATAAGCACACTGCATTTTTTAAATATGAAATCGTCATTTTTGAGCTTATATGAAACAGTACAAATGTGTACGTTTGCACCAAATTTTCCAGCGCTGTTTCTACTACATTCATTTTATAATTCTGCAATATTTTTGTTCAATAGATCTTAAATGCGCGATAATTGCAGATAATTTACAAATGGTAATTTACAGACGGTAACTTACAGATGCTTGAGTGGGTTTATTGTTCTAATGTCTATAAATAGAAATTCTGTGATGAAAATACAAATATACGATAAGTTACAGATACTTGAGTGGGTTTATTGTTCTAACGTCTACAAATAGAAATTCTGTGAGGAAAATACAAACTAACGATAAAAAGAATAATACGTATCCTGATTAAATAAGAAATTGATAAACTTAATCATGCGTATTCCATGACGTTTTTAGTGAATTGCTTCTATTACAAAACTTATTACGTAAATACTTACGAAGTTCATTTTGAATGTATAGCTAACCCGCCTTATTTCTAGTCTGTTGTGCCCCTTTTGAATATATGAAAACAAACACTTCCTGAGAATTTAGAGAATAAACTTTGCTCAGTGGATCTATTAGGTAATTATTTCCATAGACTCAATCATATAATCAGTGTCATTTGGCTGAGATTAGAGTTCATGATGCGAATCGAGCAATTCGTTTTACTCAACCTGATATGAGTGAAAGTTCGAAACTGATCAATAAAGTTTCAACACTTTTTCCAACGCTTGAATGCTTGTTCATGGATATTCAATGCCGAATCTATAAATTATTTAAACATCTCATTAAAAAAAGTGTTACCTAATGTGAATCGCACTCGATTCTCTCTTCGTGCCGTTCAGATCGGCACCAAGGTAGTAACTGAGTGACAAGGGCTTGATTATGCTTTGTAACAAATTTTATGAAAAGCTTAGGATTAGGCTATTCAAAGAGAGGAATGTACACTGCGCAGAAGACAATTCTATACATCCCGTTCTACTGGACCGATTGACGAAATTAAACTTACGTTTCTCATGTCTCAAAAGCGCGGTTAAGTATATGTATTATATTTATATATATCATTATTCTAATATAGGTATTTTGACATGAAATATGATTTTTTTTTCTGAAATGAATGAAAATTTGTTTCCATATTTCGATTCAAATTAAGCCAAACTGCCAAGTTTTGTAAACATCGCACGGTCAGTTTCTAAAAAATTAGCTCTCAATATTTTTTCTCTTCAATGTTAATTGAATTTGATATATATTTATTAATAGCTCTTTTTTATTAAACTTACTTGATTCCTTCTTCCAGAATTCGAAATTTAGGCTTAAAATCATAATTTAAAAATTCGAAATTTAGGCATAAAATATTTATTTTATGATTTATTTTTTAAATTTGTACTTTTAAATATTTTAAAACATTTTTGTATTACAAAATAAAAAATTTTTTACATCCGCTTAAAATAGATGTATTTTCAGGCACACGTGCAAAAATTAGAGTTTTTTATTAAAAATTTCCTACTCTATACGTGAATTTAGATATTGGCGCGTTTTAAAATTTGACGCGTTTTTTATAAGCGATAATAACACCAAATGTGTTTACGCACATTGTTAAAATTATTTGAAAGTAGGATAGATTGCCTGTTTTCCGCTCTTGCTTAAATGAAAAGGAAAGGAAACCATGCTGCTATGAATTAAGAAATTCGTTAAGTGACTTACACTGCTGGCCACCGTAAATGCAACTCCCTGAAGGAAGCATGCAAATAACATGGAATTTACAACATGCATTAGCGGACGTGACATATGCAAAGAAATTCAGCCCAGACGCACATCACGCGCGCCTGTAGCGCCACTTTAAAGCGCTATTTAAGGCTTGGAGTTTCCGACGATTTTAAGTTCGGCAATTGTGATTTTTTTTTTAAAAAAAAAAAAAAAAAAATCAATTATGCCTCGTAGTAAACGGCGATCATCGTTTGATCAAGTATCCGAGTGCAGGAGGGAAGACGGACTGACGTTTTCGATCGCATCCACTTCAGTGCACCACTTCACGTGATGACAGAAACATTGTGCGCATGGCAGTAACAGATCTCTCAATCACATCACGAACCATAGCACAGCACATTCAGCCTATAACGCATCATCCAGTGTCGCCAATGATGCGATGAATGAAGGAAGTGGAATGGAATGAAATTGTCTTTACTGACGAGTCACGCTTCTGTCTGCAACACCACGATGGTCGGATTTGAGTCTGGAGACACCGTGGAGAGAGGATGCTGAACAGCTGAGATATGCACCTCCACACTGGTCCTGCGCCGGGTATTATGGTATGGGGCGATATTGGATATTACACTCGCACTCCTCTAGTACGCATTGCCGGTACTTTAAACAGCCAGCGCTACATCTCCGAGGTGTTGGAGCCAGTTGTCTTTCCTCACCTTCAGGGTTGCCTGCAGCCATATTTCAACAGGATAACGAGCGGCCACACGTAGCACGCATATATCCAAGAGTTCTTCGTCATTCGTCAGATTGAATTGCGTCCCTGGCCGGCTAGCTCTCCGAATCTTTCCCCAATGGAAAACATGTGGTCCATGGTTGCTGAACGATTGACCCAGATTACATCCCAAGATGCCACACCAGATCAACTTTGACAACGTGTGGAAGCTGCTTGGTCTGATGTTCCCCAAGAAAACATCCAAAGTCTCTTTGAATCAATGTCGAGGTTGTGGCAGCGGTGATCTCCAACAATGGCGGCTACTCTGGCTACTGAACCTAGAAGGAACCCCACTTCACAGAAATCCATAATTTTAATCATTTAATACTTTGTCAATCATGTTATCTACTAAATAAATTTTATTGTGAAATCTCTTGTCTTTCTTGGTGTTGCAATTTGGGTGGCCAACAGTGTATTATTGGCGCAAACTGAAATTTAGACCCAACTTCACAAGAACCCAAAGGAAGTGAAATTCAATGCTATTAAATTTCAAAATTTCATGTAAATACGTAAAGTTAACCAAAAGTAAGAAGAATTAAAGAAATGTGAAACACAAAAAATACAAAAGCCTCAAAAAACAAATGTTAGGAAGAGGAATGCAATCAAATCCGATATAACATTATCAAGAGAAGGTACATCAGGCTAGCTCTTAGTAATTGTAAAAATTGTAAAAACAACAATTCGGCCAGCAGGCAAGAAGGCAAATTTTTCGGTTCACAAAACTGATTACTTTTGGTCTCATCGGCAAAAAGACACTGAAGGTAGAGAACGGACATAACTCACTATTCTGATGAGTTTCAAATGTAAACAAATATGGCTGTTATGTTAAACAAAAATTAGTTTTAGCTGCACTTGATCATTTTTTAAATTGTTCATAATTCTACAACTATTGCATGCAGACTACCTAAAGGCATAAAATATTAAACTCAACATAAGAACAACATAATTCTATCATTTTTTAAGATATATATATACACTTTCGATACTACCGATTGCACCCAAAAAGGGAAATTCACAATTAAATTTTATAGCAGTCCTATATACAAAATTTCAACGTTCTGAGGTACTCATCTTCGAGTATTGCAAGATACATACATACATACGTGCCTACGTACAGACGCTACGAAAAAATCTCTTCTCAATCAATTGTAAATCAATTTTATAATCCGTTTGGGGAAAAAGAGTCCTTTATTTTGTCCTTTTGCAGAGATGTTAGGCATAAACATAGTTAAATTGCATTCGATTGTTAAATTGCATTGCGGCGAAAATGGATATTTTTGTCGAAATATAATACTCGGAATTTTTCGTTAATGCAGTACTTCCTTTACTTCCTGTAAGGAAGTAAAAATCTAGAAGCACCTTTTGACAAGCATAAACCCTTACCTGAAACAAATTACCTTTTACTTATCTCCCAAAAGTTCTTGTGCGGAATATTTTCAGAGAGAGTTTCTTTTTGTCAATGCACAATTTGTTCTTTCGACATTCAATTTAAATATCTGTTAACAAATTGATTAAAAGCAGTAGTGCAAATCCATGATTTTTGTGTTTTGAATAATGCACCTATTTTATACAAAGTAGGATTCATTTATTTCCTAATACAGCCACCTAAATTTTCATGAACATCTGCAACATAGCTGTAAATAATAGTAGTGTTTGGAATGCCATGTGCTATATGTCTGGATCAAAATACTTTTCTTTTAATTTTTTAAATTTTAGCACAATTTATATAAGTATATGAAATTTTAATGATAAACCCATCTTTGAAATATTGTACTGCATTATGAAATTCCGAGATTCCGGTTTTTGCCTTTTCATCTTTCATTTCATATTGTTTAAGTTAAGAAATTTGTTATTTCTGCATTTCACAGACGATATTATAACAGTTCAATGATTTATAAACCAAGCTACTTTCATAAATGTCATCTTAGAGTTTTAGTCTTATCGTAACATTCCATAAAAATTATCTACTCAACTACTAAATATGTAAAAATTATCTACTTAACTAAACCTGTCTTTGTAAAACTTTGTTCTTGTTTTCAAGAAATCAAATTTTTTTCATATAATGTGAAAGTATATAATGTGGTCTAGTAAGTAACTACACCTTTAAATTTCTTTATAGAAAGAATGCGTTATAGACCATAGGAGGCATAATTTTTTCAACGCTAGGTCTTGCCTTACGATTAAGAGAATAAAGAGCATTGTCCAAATGGAGAGAAGAAAGCGCTGCTCTTTAGTTCGCATTTGAACTTCTTTTTTTTCAATGGCAGGCCCTCAGCTGACTTCGGCTTGGCCACTACTAAGGCCAGAAGTTGTGGACACTTTATTATGGAGGCATCTAATAGGTGGAGCACCTTTGCCTCCTATGAAAGAATGGACAATTACAACCATGGCTGCTCCGGGATTCGAACCCAGGCCCTTTGGTATCGTGGCTGGCTACCCTAACCACCGTCTGGGAGGACCATTTTGAACTATGGTTATGCGATCGCTTAGTGATCCTCATTAAAGGCTCTTGCGATAGTGTTACAGAAAGAAGATATCTGGTAAAACTATTTTAAGTATTATCTTGGCGTGTTTGGTAATTGGGACATTAGACCTTGTTAGTTAAATAGCTTGTTTGCCAAATGACATCAGTTTGTGTTGAACGGTTCATCCTCAGTACTGATTTGTGTGTGTCCTTGCCCTAGCATCTGCGATTTTTGCCATGTAGTGCTACAAAAGACATGACGTATGATAAAATTTCATTTTCTTACTGAAGAATACCATAGCTGACACTGTCGATGTACTTCCAGTGTCGAGGCTCTTCGAACCTTTTTCCAGATTTAAAAATGGCGAATATCAGATGAATACTGCTATAACTCAGATATCTATAAATGATCAGAATGACGGATCTGAATTTGAAAATGTGCAGATGGTTGGCTATTAGTAAAGAACTTTGAAAGACTACGTACTTGATTCTTGGAAAAATTCTGCTTGCCCCACTGTTTGAAAAAAAAAAGTATGAAGTTTTAAGTCGCATTGTTGCTACTCACGAAACTTGTTCCGGAAGCTATTTTTTACTTCTTCATTGGTAAAGAATGCTCTGGATAAGAAATTCTATGATTTAGAATAGCAGTGGGCAAAATGTTGCGAAAGATGTTTCGATGCTTGTGGACAAATATTTGAAGGAGATAAATTATGTAAGACAATTGCCAAAACATAAGTCTGGTTACTGTGTGATAACACTTCGCATGCTCTTTATGACTGTAAATAAGTATGTGCGAAGGTGAAACATCACATCTTACTTAAGTGGCATGTTACTTCCATTTCAATGTCCAGTCTCAAAAGCAAAATCTCTAACAAATAATAGTGTTTGTTTGTCTGACGGTAACTTAATTGCATCTCAAATCAACAACAGTTCTTGAATTTTGATGTATTTGAGTATAGAAGAACCTAGCATATAAATTATGATCACGTCAGAGTACAAAAGGGGAAATTGAGGGCTGGAACACTTAGCCGTGATTTACGTAGCTTGTCCTCTTACAATTTTAATTTAAATTCCTCTCGCTAACAGTCACGTTACCAAGAAAGGCGAGTATCTGCTAAGTAATCGCAGCATTTATCTACCATTAAGATGTTACGCGTAATTATGCCCGTCTTGATGAACTTTAGACCTCGTGGCAACCAGAAGGATAGAGGAAAGGTTTCAATAGAGTTGCTAAGTAGTGAGAAGATGAAAGATTTGTGTTTGGACATTATTGAGATCACGCACTTTTAATGGGAGCGGCTTCCCTTTATATGCTTGTCTGTCTCTGCATGCTTTTAAATCCGTGATCCATTATATCTGAGAGGGGAAGATAATTGTTGGTTTCACCGAAAATTTCCTTGGAAATTTAATCAGAGTTTCTTGAGCATTTAACTAAGAGACCTGTTTTAATAAACTTCAAAATTGTGGGAATTATGTGGATGTATTATTAACATGACTTTAAAAACGGACTTTTGCTTTAAGATGTGAATTTAATTTCAGCGTAAAGAGTATTTTTCTTGTTAATGGATTTTTATCTAGGAATATATATCTAGGAATAATAGGAATAACTATCACTTATTCTTTCAAGAAATATGTCCTTAAACACTTAATAGAGTTGATTGAAGCGCTTCAAACTATAGAGGGTGATAAAAAAAAACTTTTGGAAACGGGAAATAAAAAAATCCAGCTGCGTCCTTGCCGAGATTCGAACCACGGATCTTCCACTTGTTAACTGGGCGTACCAATCACTTACACTACGACAGCACACAATGGGAATGGCGACATACTGATCATTACTTTGAGGACAGAATATAATAATAATAATAACAACAATAATAATATTTTTATCATTTTCAAATTATATACTCTATTCTTCTACACTAGAAATGAAAATAAGTAACATTATTTTTTTGACTAAGCAGATTTAAAATGTATGGTTTACAACCTGATATTATTGAAAAATGTTTAGTGGATTATATTGTATTCTGGAAAGAAAAGGTTTTCTTTATTATTACAGATATGGATTTGCGATTTAAGAAAAGTATTGACCTATATTCTAATAAATCGATATTCTTATTGCGAAATGTTTCTAGGTAGGCTGTTGAGTGGGGATCTATATTTTGATAGGGACATTTTAAGCTTATATGAGTTAATAGCTGAAAGTTTTATAGCTTAACAAAATTCTTATAAAAAAGTTCAGTTAGTAATATTTAAATACAAGAGGCATTTACGCAGTGGAATTGGGAAGCATATTTTTCTCTCATGTAGGAATTCATTGACGTGATCATAGTTTTATTAAATATACGTAAGTCTGGAGATATTGTTTTTTGTCACTTTTTCCCTGTAAAATAGATATAATTAAAACTTTTGAATATAATTGCAGCAGATACCTAAGTATTATTTTATCATTACTTCTTAACACTGACAGACGTCACCTTTAGTTGGGTTACATAGTAGTTCTGGGTCTAATAACGGTTCATCATTCTCCTTTCACCTTTTCTTTTTGATTCCTATAAAACTCTTAACATCAGCTGATGAAAGATACGGAGAAAGCATGAAGCTCAGATGACAGGGAATCCAGTGGATAAGCTTGTTTGTGCCACTAATTTCGAGGACAGTGAGTTCTTCTTGTGAAAAAATACATCATCACCATCAACTAAATCTACATTAGAACAGGGTGCTTTTTAGAACTTCAGAAAGAAAAAAAGAAATTGCCAAGTAAAAAAAATCTGAAAGCTTTGAGATTTTATATTACGCACAAAATTCCGTTTTTTTAACTTTTCATGTGTTACCATTATTTTTTGTTCTTCGCATTTAAACCATAAAATTCAGTTCAACAGCAATATCACAAAATATTTAAAAGAGCATACCTTTAGGATTTCCGATACACAGTCTCGTGCGCTAGAGACAGTTTTTTTTAGTGCAGAGTTACCATTCTTGCTTTGAAAGCGTTGAGTTTGTTAAACAAAAATTCTTCAAAGTGGTACAAAATATGAAATCAATAATAAAACAAATTGCAAATTCCAAATCAGGGCTTCTAGATGCCTATTTTCGATGGAGGATTACGTTATTTATAATTTGCTAGCTCTAGAAACCTTTGTTCTATCACAGTGCGAGAAACATATATACATTTATGCAGATTCTTCATTTTTTAATTTCTTTAAATATAACACATGACGATAATATTTGGTGGCAACAATCTGAAACCTGAAAAGCACATTCAAAGTTTTCAACTTAAAAATGCCAAAACAAAATTAATATCCTTTTTGGGCTAACGCTCTTTGGGCTAAAATTATTTTCTAGTTTATTTAACGGAACACTTGAATTCTTCTATTTAACGGAACACATCATTCTATAAGCCTTAAAAAAGAAAATGTTATCAAGTACGTACTGTTATATTCAACAGACTTATTCTTTCAAGAAATATACATTGACGTATACTTGCAAATTCTTTCACAAACCGATGATCTGTGTCATAGGAATTAGAACGCAGATTGCGTATTAACGCAGGTTAGAAAAATTGTTAGTTATGAATAATTATTAATTAGTAGTAATATAAAATATTTTGTGAGCACATTTAAACACCCTGTACATTTTCCTGTTCCATATTATGAGAAACTAGAGAAATACTAGAGAAAACACCGCCCTCCAGTGGATTCCGAGGCATTGTCTCATTTTTGGTAATTACCAGGCTGATAGACTTGCTAAAGCTCTAATGACCGAGCCTGATTCTCCTCTACCTTTGCGTAACATGTAAGGTAGGCTTGTAAACAATAACAATAATAGAACGCCCTTATACAGAGATGCAGCTGTGGATAAGAAGTGGAACATCCTGCTTAACAAAAAGAATAAATTTCCCTATTCTTTGCCTCGATCTGTTGGAGTTGCTTGCTTTCGAATGTTAACTGGACATGATTATTTACAAAAGCATTTATGTAGTACTGAAATCAAGGAATCAGTTTGTTCCTTTAACGTCATCACGGTGACACGAATGCCGGCAATTTTAAGAACTACCCCATTGCTTTAAAGTTTTTTAATGACAACTTTTTGGGGACTAGTTTTTATTCTCATTTTCATTCTTCTTCATTTTACTGGGCTGCTCGTCGCTTAATGGCAGAATTGATGAGGACGGTGGTAAAAAAAATATTGTTAGAAATGCATTAAAGACCGTACAATTTCACCTAACAAACGTTTTATTTCATGAGCTATGTCACGAGTAACACTCAGGCGGGAAACAAATGTTTTCATACGTGTTTTAAGGTAACCTATGCCACTGAATTAATATCCAGGGGTTTTCGGAAACGATGTCTTCAATATTTCAAATTTCCTAAATCTAATTAATGAAGCTTGCACTAAGTGACTAATGAATTGCTGGAACAAATTATGACCAGAATGGATTCCAGAAAATCTACGGCTTATTATTACTTATATTATTGCTTCTCAAAGCAAAACCATGCGGTTTGGAAGCTAACAATAAAAACATAGAGAAGATATCTCGAAAAGCCAGATAAATGAGCTCAACCAGAAAGAACTAAAATACCTTCAAAACAGCAAAAAAAGGCGAAAGAAATTAGTTCAAAACATAAGGATCCTAGTTCTACAATCCGCGAGACTTGTGCAAAAGGATGTAATATACAATGTTTCCAAACATAAACACATAACACCCTGATAAAACCGTAGCAAGCTAATTAGGGTTTCCCTTATTTTACATAACAAATTATTTTCAGTTTTGTACCTTGCGTAAACCACTCATTTTCCCCTCGCGCTTTCTCGCCAGGATGCAAATTTAAGTGGAACGCGTATTTAGACGGACGAATCCTGTAGTTTATTCAGAGCGTGATTTCGATAGCCAGTGCACGTTACTAGTTGGTCCTCGTTGTTACGCTGAGTTTCTGATACGCTTTTTTGGCCATTTAATAGGCCCATCGCCGAGTAGGTTGTTCAGTCACCCTAGTTAGCTTTAAATTAAATTGTTAGTCCAGCAAGTCTCTTTATTAAAACAGGCAAATCAAAAACCTTGCATTCGGCGTAGATTTTGTAAAATCTCAATCGATTTCGAGGGCAAAACGGGTCCCCCTTCACCAGGAGCAAAAAACCCTGCAAAAGCGAGAAAGCGAATGTCGATCATATTTATACCCTACAGGCGACCAGTGGAAGAGCCGATAGCGCCATCTGTTAGCAGAAATAGAAAAGAAAAATGAAGGATTAAGTTAGTAGAATTTCGAAGGCATTAGACAAGACTGGATTGGAATTGAAGTCATTGACTAAACAGGATAATTTTTTGTGAATGTAAAAATCCTCAAGCAAATCCAATTCTCTAATAGAACCAGCTTTCTGGATAAATTCAGCAGAACCCAAATCAAAATTGTGATTGAATTTCTAACTATGATTAGCTATTGAACATTTATTTATTTCTCCTTTTCGGAAGTAAGATTCATTTTTTATGCGAAACTTTAATGCTCTTTTCGTTTGGCCAATATAACTTAAGCCACACTGACACAATATGCTATAAATTTCCCAAGAATTAAAGTCAGAAATAGAATCTTTAAGAACCGATCCTCGGATTTTATTTATAGGCGAGAAAACAAATTGAAAATTAAACTTGTGTCAAATCCGTGCAATTCTGTAACTGATAGAAGGATGAAATGGAAGCTCAACAAGGTTATTAATGTTATTTCTGACATCAGAATGTGTTCTTAGATGGCACGATGAGAACTTTCGAACAGCTTTATCAACGACTACGGGAGAAAATCCTCGGTCAAGGGCAACAGATCATAAATAATTGATTTCCCAAGAAGAGATTCTGAGGAAAAACCTTTGAGAACTCGAAATACTTAATAGTAAATTGAAGCCATTTTTTACTTAGCCGGATGACATGACTTAGCATAGCGAGGTAAACAAAGAAAAAAGGGATTACGGTAAACAGTTGTGCTGAAATTAGATCCGCTGCGGATTATTTATAAGAAAACGAAGGGACGGAAATGTATTATCAGATTCAGTCTCAAAAGTGAAATAGATGGCTGTGTCAATCGAATTTATAATATAAAATCTGGGCTCCTGATGAAGGGGGACCCGTTTTGCACTTGAAATCGATTGGGATTTTAAAAAAAACTACGCTGAATATAAAAATGTCGATTTGCCTGTTTTAGTTTCACGTCGGCATGTTTCTCTTGCGTCTTGAAGTCTCTTTATCTTTGAAATTATTGTGTAACTATTATTAAGTTCCATCGCAAATCGTCGGTGTTATTGTAAGCATGAAATTCGAAAATTTTCGTTCAGATGTTTGACTAATAATTAAAGGATTATTTTACCCTTCTTCTGTGCTCGTATTCTTTTGTGCCTGTGGAAGAAGTCGCCATGCTCCCTCGTTACATCAACTGTATGATAGCTAAGAAGGTTAGATCTTACAGCTACAGAATACGTTTTTCTTCAATGACAATGTCTTGTCTCATTTCAGAAACATTTTAAAACACAGGCGCGAACAAACTGTATTGGAAAAAGTTTGAATTAAATGAAGACCCAATGAGCAACCAGTGAGTACCAGCTAGAGTGGTTTCCGCTTAGATATAAAGAAAAGATAAAAGAAAACACCCCCCTCAAAAAAGATAGTTCCATGATATACTTTTATGGAAGGCAATTTCTCATTCAACCAATAACATTTTCCACTTATGCTCCTCTTTCGTACAGGTGCAGTAAAATTAAACAGTGTTTTCTTCTATTTTATCTGTTTAAGACAGTATTCATATTCTTTTGTCGTATATTTAATGATTTCGATTGGTTTTGATTTACGAACTTGTGTAAAAAGTGTTATTGCAAGATTTCAAGTAGCATATGTGGTCAGGGAATGAATTAATACATTTTGCATTAATTCATGTAGAGGAAACTGATTCAGTTTACAAACGTTGTGGTTGATAAACTGCCTTCAGGAGCGAACTAAGCTCGTAAACCGAGGTTTTACTGTATAATATACTTATTATCATATTGTGATATATTACTGTGGGATTAAATAGTCATATATTGCTGTGGTTATATCGTGATTAATATCTGCTTATTATAAAATATACTGTAAAAAGTATTGGTTTCGCAAGCACTTTGAAGTAATTTATGTGTTACAGACAAGTGCCATTAAGATCAAAATAACTTAGACATTGATAAAAGAAAGAAGGAGGTACAGTAAAAGAAATAATAAATGAAATTTGGAATCAGATCGAAAATATTCCTCTCCATTCGATCGACGAAATGTATGTAGTAAACAACCCAGTTTGCGAGAACACGCTCATGTCTTGTTAAATTACCATCATCTAATGGTGCGATTATCTTTCTGGAATGTCTAAATCTATTATCTTGAGTATTGTGCCTCCAAGAGCGAAAAGCCATCATGTTACGTAGGTACTAAACAACAGATACCGCCCCCTCCTTTTTACAGTTTTCTCTTGCAATCTAAAGCAAATTGTGACGTACTGCCATTGATTTCAGCAGCATCTTTGGAACCACAGAAACAACTTGAATTAGGGCTGTCATTTTTTTTTTGGATACAGATGAGCAGATACTGACATCATCTTCAGTTCACATTATATGAACACTTGTTGTCAGTTTATATAATATCATATATCCTTCTGATTCGCGCTATGCAGAAGAGTTGCAAGGAATTCTTGATGAAGTAGGAAGTGAATTTAGCGATGAAGATGAATGCCAAGAAAATTTTGCAAGTGATATTGATTGATATTTTTTGCCAGAACACAATGGTATTACTGATAGTTGAAGTACTGTTATTTTTTATGTTTCGTACAATATTTATATTTTTCATCTGAATGTATCTATCACATCTTAAATTAATGGAAAATAACTATTATTTATAAGAATAATAGTTATTCTGGTTTGTTTTGCATAATTTACATTTGCAAGTGGTTTTTCATAAAAAAAGTTCATGTTGCAGAAAGGATGTTTCTTGTGTTGATTGATTTCTTTGTAAAATATTTTTCCCTGTTTGAAGGTAAGTGTTTATAGAATGTATGCGTCAAATAGAATTTTAATATTTTGATTAGAACATTTTTTTAAAAGATCATAACGAGACGCGGTATCTGTGACCGCACGTCCCCGGTTATGTCCCATTATTTGACCTCTCCTGTTACCGGTTAATGGCTTCGTAGAGCTACTTGCAAAGTTGCCTAAGTCTTTCTATGTCACTCAGTTTGGAGATACTAATAGCACAATCAAAGAATTTTTTTAGTTTGAAATTTATCTCTAAATATATAGGAACTACTATATGTGTTTTGCAAACAACTGCATGTGTATCTTTGCTAAATGTATATGAATTGCATCATCTCTACGATATGTCGAAAAACAAACATGTGTGTTACAGAGAATAAATAACGTTCTTTCAGTGAACCTGCACATAATAGAACTTTTCAATCAGTGAAAGGATAATGAAAGTTTTACCAACTACTTTTGCTCTACAAGATCGATAGAAAAGCTAAATTTTATATATAAAAGTTTTCCGATTTGCTGGCGAATGGTTTAACAAAATTCTTAATTATTGTTTTATGTTTTTAGAAACTTCATATTCAGAATTACATATATAACTTCAGCATTTTTTCGCATAATGCTGGTAGATATTTTTACCAGGTGTTATATAAATACTGCAGTAGATATAAAAAACGGAGTTCGGATTTCATAACTACCCAATTACATTAGCTTAAGTTCTCTTTATAATTACACAATTGCAGCGTCAGCATAACCCTATTGTAAGACTATTTTATTTTTCAATAACTCATCTTAAAACAATGCTTTTATTATATATGCAAGCACCATTTAGAAAATACTGCATTTAAGTACTGTATCACTCTTCATTAAAGGTTTGAGCTAACTAGCATGATATTTGCCTGATTTTAACATGTTACAATATTTATTCGTAGTCATTACATTAGCTTCAATATATCAGGTTCCTACACGTGAAGACAATTTTAAACAAAAACCTTATCTCTTAATATATGCAGCTAAAATATTGTCGAAGCAGTGACGATCTCTGAATTTCGCCTTCTACTTAGTTCTAGTGACTTGCTGAGAGTCTAAATATAGTTTAAATGCGATAAAACAGTTACTGCTGAGAGTCTAAATATAGTCCAAATTCGGTAAAACAGTCTTTAGCGCTTGAGGTAAACATAACTTAGTTATTCAGTATAAGAAAATCAACAAAACGTATTGTTTCTTGTCGAGTTTCTGCTGGAGCACACCAAGACAGGCTGGCAGCGTCAAGGTCGCCTACAATTATCTAGTCTTTTGTAGGGAATGTCACTATATATTCATATACTCAAGTTCTGTGAGTCTGTCGCGATCTCATTAGAGACAGGTTATATATTCTAGGCATGATTAAACAACCACTGACGCAGCTACGGCTTAATTACCTTTGTTTAGTAAAAGAGGATTTAATAGATTGTTATGCACATTGTCCGCCGAATTGCTGGTCTTTAGGACTTTCATACCAAGAAGGATTAAAAGGAGTTTTGCATTTATGGCGTAATATTCTTGAAGCAGGGATGTCGAGATGATGTTCTAGAATAATTACTCAGTACTGGCCATCGTAGTGTAGCATCTTTACATATTTTCCTTTACTATTATATGGCCAGAAGATGAGCTGTTGTTTATAGTACTGACGAACATTAATCGCAATATGCACTGCATCTTGCGATTAAAGCTGAAATGAGCGCTTTATTCTGTGATACTCGGCTATGAAAGACAGACATATTCTTGCGCCTGTAGCAAGGGTTAATTCAACTGCTGTACACTCTTTGGAAATGGGCATGTCTATTTTTTCTCAATATTTCGATTCTATGATTCAAGTTATGCCTATGATTGGTATAAATCGCACGAATAATTTTTTAAAAAATTAGCTCTTAAAATTTTAGCTCCTCAGTATTAATTGAATTTAGCATATATTTGTTAACATCCCTTTTTTATTAAATTTACTTGCGTCTTCTTTCACAGTTCAAAATTTAGATTCAGAACAAATAAAATTTGTAGATATTTTCCGATGTAATTTTATAGTTTGTATCTTTTAGTAATTTTTACAAATTGTTTGAAAAATGTTTTGAATTATAGCAAAAGTTTTGCCGTCACCTCAAGGTAGATGTATTTCTAGGCATACCATCCAAAAAATTAGAGAGAACAGTGCTATATACAAACATCATATATATCCTAACTCGAGTTTCCAAGACAACAAAACGCGAACTGAATTCTCTCAATTGGCTCAATAGAAAATGAAATTTGTTTTGTAGAGTTATCCCGACTTTTCTTCCTTTTTTCAACTTTTTTTGTGCAGAGTGTAGCTTTTTCTCCAGTTCCTTTCTTCACAATTCACAGAGTTATAGTATCTGCGCTGTACACTTGTCAGCAATTTTGAGCTGAACGTTTGTCTGCGGATGGCACATGCTTGCAAAAAATTTTCAAGTGTAATTTGAACATCCTTAACGTTGCCAATTGAAGAACCAGAATATTCTGTGAAAAGGACTGAAGGTGCATGAACTGAATCCGACAAATACTCTTCGATCACTTTTGACCAGGCTAGAAACTCTTTTTTGGATATCGACAAACCTATATCCTTATTTTTGCAAAGGTCTGCATCCTTGATTTAGAGCTAGGTAGTTGAAAGGTGCTCACTGAAGAGCTTATGATCTGGACTTCAGATGATCCGCAGTAGTTCCTGCTATAACTCCGAAAACTATGACTGTAATCTTTGCTAGTATTGCATTGCATTAACGGACGCAGATCCGGTCAACTTAGACCGGCACAAGCCGACCATATGACTATGAGGAGGATCGGCCAATCCAGCCAAATAGGCCAGCAGGGCGGCTGCCCCCTCCAAAAAAAAAACTAATCAACAAAATTAAACTAGCCCCAGATAAACGAGCCTAAAATATTACAATATAATAGAGTTGTTAAAATTAAATAAAAGTCGTCACAGACATCAAACAAATACATAGCCCATTCCAAATAAAAACAAAAAAGTAGATCTAGTTCCCAATTCCAATAGTCTTGTAAGGTTTACCTTACGTTAGTTAACAGTTATTTTAAGTTTTGTATCTTTCCTATCTTGTTCTAATTTCAGCTTACAATTTCCTGCCAGAATGTGAGTTCAGAAACGCAGATAATGCAAATGAGAATGAGTACTATTTAAGTCGTGACTTAACCGACTTCAACAGAGAAAGTCTGATTTCCTGACGAGCTCGCGTTTGCCTTCTGGCTACATCTCTCTTAGCTATTACTACGCTCGGCCATATCTTAGGCCCTTGCTAGGCTTCGCCGATTTTATTAATACTTAGGGGCCAACTAGTTAGATTTTGATAGCTTCGGCTATATAATTTAGTTAAGATAGTTTTATTTCAAATTATCAGTATTTAAGTTCAAGCCCAAGTGGTGGCTTTATGTTAAGTTCCAAATCGGAACTGATTGTAAATATACTGAATAGTAAAGGGTTTTAAACCCTTCTCAAGTCTTACGTGTTCTGTTCACACTTAAGCGATTATTCGCTTGTTAAGTGTTTTTGGCTTTCGGAGTTAGAAATTTAGATTTAAAGAGTTGAACCTCACAGTCTTCTTATTCATATTGACAATGTTTATTACTCTTGCATAATGAATAATCCATACTTTGCCCTCATACTTCCTGTTAATACATAGTCTTCGACAAAGTGAGCTGCATCTCCGTAAGAATTAGATATTTCCTGGTGCTGAAAGACTGCAGAATGACGTGGAAAGAGATATTTTGTCTTAAACAGCTTGCTTCGACATAGTAAATACTTCGCTTCCGATGGAGAGAGAACGATGATCCCCCATTTAAGCTTATCGTGCAGAAATAAGTCCTACAAAATCTGCTTTTTATCTAAGCATTTGAATTCTTTCATATGTTACTTACAATATATTTTAGAACATTAACAGAAAATTCTAATACATAAAATTCGGTTCAGTCTTAGAAGAAGCTGCAAAGATCAAGATGTTGTTTACTTGTTTTAGGCTTGGATACCCATTTTTGTGAAACACTATTGAGTACATCTCTTTCTAGAAACAAGTCACGGTTATGCTATAGCTTCATATTTGAAAAATAAATTAATTTATATTTTAACTGGTTTAAAATGTTAGGTTATATTGCTAATGGGCGAGATTTTTTATTATAAATCTACATTATTTTGTGTTGTGTTCTATTGTAAGCATGAGTTAACTCTCAAAAGTGCATTATGAAGATTTACCCAACGGTTGGAAATACTGAATGAAGGATTTAAAATTCATAACTCTAACTGTTCAAAATACAGATTATTTTTTATTTAATAGTTGGGAAATAACAATTGCATTCACTACATTCTGTACACTACAAATATCCAACATAAGGGTGTCACAGTATGTTTTTTTCAGAAGTCATTTGGTGTTTAAGCCATTGTCCCATTACGTGATTATCTATGAATGCAATCCATGTACAGGTTTGGAGGTTGGGTTTCGAGCCATTGATGGACCCCGGCCTTCACCTCACTATCTGAGTGAAATCTCTGCCTTGCTAAAAATGGCCCGTAGAAACCCATAAATGTTTTACAATGAATTGGCCTACGGGGACCCGTACAGTTCTGCAGATACCCGTGGGCCAAATCCCTGTAAAAACCCACAGACTGAAACTCGTACAACTGCACGGGTACCCATAATTCAAATCCCCGTAAAACTCAATAGAAAGAAACCAGTACAGCTGTTCGGGTACTCGTAGGCCAATTCCCGTAAAAACCGATAGAAAGAAACCCTACATCTGTACGGGTACCCGAAGGTCATGTCCTCATAAAAACCCATAAACAACCTATAGAACATATGGGTACCATAAACAAAATCCCTGTAAAAACCCATAGCCAGAAACCCAAACTGTATGCTTATCCGTAGGTCAAATCTCCACTAAAAATGGATATTCCGTAGGTATATTTCCCATAAAAACCAATAGACAAAAACCCGTACACCTATATAAGCACCCATACGCCAAATCCCTGTAAAAACCAGTAGATAAAAATTCATAGACCTATACGGATACACATAAGCCAAATCTCTGTAAAAGCCAGTACACAAAAATCTATAGACTAATACAGGAACCCATTGGCTACCCATTGGCAGAATCACTGCACAAAACAGTAGACAAAAACCCATAAGAAAAACCAATAGAATTATACCGTAGCGGAGTATCCATACACGAGTATCTATGCACAGATTCCCTACAAAAAACAATACACAAAAATAGAAATAGAACTGTAGATCAAATTTCCATAAATACTAGTAATTATAAGCATAAACCAGTAGAAGCAATATGTAGGTACCCTGAGCAGCTGACTATGCTCTAATCCAACAATGTGTGCAGGAACTCCAGAAATTTTCCATATGCAGAAATCCCACAACAGGTTCTGAAGTGAAGATTATGAGACGATCTTTTATGTTGTGGCAATCCAGTCAATATTTTCAATCAATTATATTTACTTGATATTCTCGCTTTGAGGAAGAAAATACATAAATCGCTTTTCTGTAGTCTAAAATTAATACTGATTCAAAATTCAAGTGGAAAAATAAGTGATCTCACAACAAAACTCATTTATCAGAAATCTAAGACACTTCAACATAAAAAAGACAAATT
Organism: Stegodyphus mimosarum; assembly: GCA_000611955.2. Lineage (NCBI taxonomy): Eukaryota > Metazoa > Arthropoda > Arachnida > Araneae > Eresidae > Stegodyphus > Stegodyphus mimosarum. The sequence continues at coordinate 334,194 of KK121357.1, read as the reverse complement.
TCTGCCAATGTGAAAAAAACTGTGAAAAATAATCCATCCATTTCGAAATATTTCCGCATTTCCATAAATTAATCTTAATTAGTAACTCATCTTCCACTGCCTTCTTCTCCTGGATTTAGTTTCTTAAGTCATTACTTATCTGTGATTTGCTGCTGTTGCTTCCAAAAAGATATGTTCTCCCGCACTTTTCTATTATGATGAGTTATTGAGTAAAGCTCAAATGTCGTCGATCATTTTTATCCAGTGTGATAAAGATGAAAAGGAATTTTTTCTTGAATCTTTCTTACTTATCGTGTTTCAATAACATAAAATCTTCTGAGCTTTCTTTCAAGAAAAGATGCATGTTTGCACTGTTGTAGTATGTCTGTCGAAAGTTTCATCATTTTTAAACTGTATCGTGGATGCAGTTTTTTAATAACCCGAGACAAAGGAAATATGCTACATTAACCGCTGTGCTTCATTGTTAAAAGATAAGATCAATATCACAAGTCATCCGAGCAATTACTTAGAAAATAATCTGACTCCCTCCTTTAACAGGTACTGCATCTGAGCGAAAAGACATAACTGCTTTAACGTTTCTCAATAATGTCGTATTCCCTTCGCTTGCGGTAATGTCTTAATTACGATATATGACGATAACTGTAGATGTATTCAGAAGTCAATTCAGATATTCTGTAATTATTAGAAAGAAAATCTTTAATCGTCGGAGAAGTAATCTGGGTATTTTAAATTAGGTAGGAAATAACATAGTTAAAATCTATAAAGAGATAAATATGTTTATTGAGACATTTCCAACGGTGATTTCTGGGCCTCAAAGTCATGGTTTGTATGACTGATAATGAATTATTTGAAAATTTGAATTTTATTTAGATGAAAATATATGAAGTATCTTCACCGTTAATTTTGAATATTGCAGATCATAAAAACGAACACAATTTACTTTTAGCTAATGCAATTAAAACTAGAGAAGAAGGTTTAAACATAACATTTCCTTTTTCACTTTTTTAAATACAAAATTAATTTTTATAAGACATTGACTTTCATTATTAGAATTAAAACATTGCTTCATTTTTCAAATTCAGCAGATAAAGACATAATTAAAACAATGCTAACTTCTCCTGCAATCCTTTACGAACATAATTAAAACAGTGCTCCTGCCAAAAAATGCAATGCTTTAGACAGAAGAGAAACAGTGCAGAATAAGGCAGACATAGACTTTTTCAATCATAACATGTCCAGAAGTAAAATTATACTCTATCTTGCAAATGCAGAGGTTTTATCAGAATTAAAACATGGTTCCATTATCATAATACGTTGTTTAATTTGAAGTCACCTTTTCCCAGGCACAACTGGCCCTGAATTAAAATAATACTCATCTCTCACAATGCAGAAGTTAAAGCAGAATCAAAGTAATGTTCCACTGTTTCAAAACACATCATTTAAGTTAAAGTAAATAAAATATTTGCCAGTCATAATGAACTCATAATTAAAATACTGCTCATTTCCCATAATGCAATGGTTAACATAGAACTGAGACTGTGCTGCACTGTTTTAACAGTCGTTATTGGTGAAGAATTAAAAAGGCAGTCTCATGACGGAATGACAGGCAGGAGAGGACTCTTGTATTAGACGGCATCTATCTATACACTAATAAAAATCGTCTGGTGATGAAATAATTTGCCGAAATCAATAGAATTATTAATCATGTTTTTGGGTTTCTAATGGGTATTATTTTATTTTGCTACTATTTTAGAATATGCATCATTTTAACCTATTATATTATTTTGCCTTTGTATTCAAAGAAGCATCAGAAAAATTGTTACTCTATTTAACATGTTGTCGTTTTAAATCCCCTTGCGGCAAGAAAGCCTACACCAAGTCCAAGAGACCTAGCCGCATAAGTAAATCGCTGACGTCGTCCCGCTTAGCCGAGGGCTGTCTCACGGAGACGTCTAAAAATCCAGTAGGTGAGCGGGAGAGGCAGGGAGGGAAGAGACACACGAGGGGAAGGTCTTTTCTTCCTCTTTAAATTACATGCATCGAAGATGCCCACTTCTGAGTCTAGCCATGGTTCCTTGGGAGAGCCCGTAACCCCTAGAGGGTGCGTCCCCAGCTGGCGGATCGGGGAATGCCTCTATTGGTTTTCCAATAGGTGGTAGAAGGGAAATAGAATACCTTCCGCGAACCAACAGGCATAGAGGTCTAGTCAGTCTTCAGCCCTCGTGGTACCTCGCCTCAAGTGAAGCTGAATATTACCCTTACCAGCGGATTTAACATGTATCTGCCTTCATGTGAAAATGTTAAGCAAAACGTCAATGGACTTCGCTAAAACTTATTTCGAGTGCACGGCATTTATTAACGTTATGTTTCCATAGTACAGCTTCCAACATGTACAGTATCATTGCCTGAAAATCAGATGATTTCAATTTTCATATTCCATCATAACACATGCGTGAAAATAATGGATTGATTCTACTTCCTGTCTCACATAATGTAGTAAATATATCAAACGAAATGCAAAAAGGAATTAACTTGTGAATAACAAACGTAGGTTCAAGAATTTTCCACGGGAATTCTCAAAAATGATACAATGCAATTCTAATCAATCTTTAAGCATGCGCTGTAGCCGAAACTCAGTGTCATTACTGCCATACATACTGGTTAGGTCTGTTGCCATACTCCAGTCAAGTCTAGTCAAGTTTTAGTGGATCTGCATGTAACATTAACCTAGATACTGTATAGGAAGATACAAATTAATAGTGATGAGTTTCAATGTCACGGGCCATCTTTGAAGACATTAAGTTAGTAAACGTCAGTTTTATTTATTGACAGACTGTAGTATAGTTTCATATTACTGTAATATTACAGAAAAATATGCAGCTAGATCAGGGAATTCAAAATTTTGGAAAAGTTGTTCAAATGTTTCTGAAAAGAATGCAGGAAACCTATCAACCAAACACAAGGCTCTTCGCAAATTCTTAAAGACGATTGTCATTTTATTTGATAAAAATGTTTTGTTTGATGATTCTTATTCTTTACTATCTTTCTATACCCAAATTTAAGACACAATAAAGCCTTTTTTAGTATCGGAAGATGTGATTTATACCATTCCTCTTAAAGAACTTTCCAATATCCAAAGAGGGCTGTAGGTTGACGTTTGAACTATCCACTTTTTAAAAGTACAAAAGCGCAAAACTCCATGTCTGATATACCAGGAGATTTAGTAGTGATGTGAGTGAAAGGTATGGTTTTGATACCCTTTCTTCTTCCGTTTTGTTCTAGGAAAATAATAGTGGAATTTTACATGTGGCTGCTTGCTTTATCTTAATGCAGTTCTGCTGGTTGAAGGCACTGTGAGTAAAAACAATTATTTCCTATTTGAAAACTGAAGATCAGATATGTTTCCAAAAATATGCGGAAAGGTTCTTAACAATTTTCTTCACTCTCTTTACTTTTAATTTGCTGTTATATGGAAAACCAGCAACAATCATAAATCACTTTAAAAAACGTTCTTTAGATTCATTAAACCAGGCCTTAAGGGAGCAGTTGACTATGATTTTAGCAAAAATCAACCAAACATCGGGGGAAAAAATTCATATGATAATATTCTACGGTTTTAACTCTGTCATCCACAAAAAAAACTATTTCCTATAAAATTACTTTTAGAGGCATTATAGACATTTGATTACACTTTTTTACCTTTTTAGTAACATTTAAAGGGAGGTGTAAACGTCAGTAAAAAGGTAAACAAAGATTTGAGAAACGTTATTTTAATTTCCAAAATTAATACTTTTTACTATTACTAAGATATGAAAGTGCAAAATATGAAGAATGCAATTTATGCAAGTTTATTTCATTGTTCTTCCACGGATGACTCACTCAGACATAATAAATGCCTAACAGGTGTCATTCTGGGTGTGTTTTTTTTTCAATGTAGCATTACCAAAAATAACAAACCTAACTCTCATTCAATGATGAAAACCAAATTAACAGTAGATGTTTTATCTAAAATACTGCCAGTGTATCAAAGAATAGCCAGTAATGAACTTGTAGCAAGATACATATCTTGAAAAGCATAAAACACTAACGACAGTTTACATAGTGTCAATTGCCCTGAGGAAACATTTGTATCGGAAAACAAACTCGAAATGGCTGTTGTTATAGCAATTAGTGACTAATTTTAGATGTCTAAATACTTTACATATGGAACATTAAGATAATAAATTCATATTCAGTATGTATTGGATAGAGGCGAGATAAACGTCACATAGACCAAAAAAAAAGGTGTTCCACTGAATACAAGAAAAGAAGAATTATCAAAAGAAAACTGTGTAAATTAGCTAAACGTAATGAAAATGTAAATAGCAAAAGAGAAACATGGTGCAAGAAGTTTTTAAAGCGATTCTGAGTTTAAAAATCGTATTTACTTGAATTTACTGGAAGTGTTCGAGAAATTTTCTAACATAATATCAAGTATTTCTTGTCAAAAATCATGTATTAGGACATACTGAGAAGTAAGTGTTAAAGGTTAGTCTAGAAATATTCTCAAAGTGTATTTTTCTCATAATGAAATTTTCGTGATTATTACATCTTCAAACTGCTAAGAATATAAATGCTTAAAAGTGCTCTTGAAGTCTGCGGGAATCATTAGGATTTTCAAAATGAAAACATACGAGCATACGAAAATCAACTTTATCCTCGCTAGTATTCAATCCACTCATCTGCTTGCTGGCTGGACGTACCAACCACATAGAACACGCATAGGAAAATGTGATTATTTCTTATAAAGTGCTTGTTACATATACAACACGAAATTATACAACTTATTAAAATTCCTAAAAATAATCAGGTGCCAAAAACTGTATTAATTTTTTCTTAAAACAGCAGGCGTTAAATACTCAATCTAAATCATTTGGCTGATAGGGATAAAGGCGGAATATTTTGGATGTCTATTTGGTTAAAATATTTGTAAGTACTATAATCACTGCAGTTATTATATAATGTAAAAATCTTTTTTTCTGGCATTTCTTTCTTTCACTAGCAAAATGAGCCTATTTCAAATTTCTAAGTCATATCAGCAGCTCTTGAGTAGTGAAGATTTCTTTTTCTTTTCTTTTATTCCTTTTCAAAAAAGACAACTATGCATTAATTAATTTCTTTTATTTGATAAGTTTAAAAATAAATTTTACCTCAAGACTTATCCACTCAACAGTTTTCAGATTTACCGTAGGTCACTTCTTCCTCCGGCATTCTAAAAAGTAGCATCCAACACGT
>KK121357.1:287121-328816 GCA_000611955.2 Stegodyphus mimosarum | reverse complement strand
GAGTACGGAGTACGATGAAATTAAAAGATATTTTATCAGTTTCACAGCTCGCAAACTCGTAAGTTAATTAAATTAATTTTCTGAATTTTAATGCGTATTAAGTAAATTTCCTTTTTTCGTACATTCTTAATGTTTTATTTTAGATTTATGAGAATATATTTTGGCACACGTGTTCTTCCTCGTTTAATTGTTTTTAAAAAGTTTGAATTGCTTAAAGATGATCAAAGTCGAAAGTGTCGGGTAGCAATTTTCTCAAGTAAGAAAGTAAAAATCACTTTTAAAAGAATTATATTATCCCATTTGAAGATTGCATTTAAAATCTGAGAATACCATCAAATTTTTATCGAATTTTAATTAGCAATTTGAGCAATTTTAACTAATTTACTAAACAGCTGTTTTAGTCTTGAATCTTACTTGAAAAAAGAAGAACCACTTTCGAATCTATTAATTATTTTTAATTGATTAGAAGTTAGTTTGAAAAGCCAACTTAATTCCGGTCAATAAAGATAATTAGTTTGTTGGTTGCACTTACACTTTTAATTACTCCATTTTAGTAATTCTGATTTAAATATGCTAATGAATAAATTTATTTGAATAGATTTCTAACTACTTTTTTTAAAAGAGATAAAATATTCAGTAATCTACCAGAAAATAAGTTAGTATTTTATAACTTTGTAGCTTTAGCGCAATTATTAGGCAATTTGTTTTTAATAATTTCCTTGTTCACTTAAATTTTTGATTATATATATATAATTTCTTATAATTCATAAATGTTCGTGTCAGTTCTTATTGCATTTTTTGGAAATCTTAAAGTTCAGTTTAACGTTTGAGCATTATACTGCTTCAGCAAAATCAGTTAACTAAATGGTGTTCGAAGTTTTTTTTTTTTTAATGCAATTTCTTTTTGCATTTTTTAATTCCATCCTAAGTGAAGGCAACTATCTCTGTATCCCACTTCTTTTTTCCATACATTATTAACTTGTGGTGAATTAGAATTGCGTTGCGTCATTTTTAAATAACGTTTTATCGTTGAAAAATCTTGAACCTGCGTTTGTTGTACAGCAATGCAATTTTTATTCAGTAATTGCAATGCTTTAAAGCAACGCTTCCTAAGTGTCGTGTTGTGTACCAGCAATGAATCACGCAAGCAAAACGCCAGCAGATAAATTTAACGAAATTACTAACTTTACTAGCTACAGTAACCTGAAACTCTATTATAGTGTGTCAACAGATAACTTTGAGATTTAGCTATTTGATGCCTTCAAACACTATGCATGATACTGAACTCATCTTTATTAATTTATTTTTTGTTTAGTTCCTATATTAATGTTACACGCGGAGTCAACCAATCTTAATTAGGCTTGACTGGAGCACGGCAATAGAACTAAGACCTAACCAACGTTTCTGTTTGATAGTAACTACGTTGATCTAGACTAGAGCAGATATAGTTCGACCGCCTCATCCGCGACCATGAGCGCAAACGCGCATGCGCCATTCGGACAGAATTATTCTCAAAATAGGGTGGAAGGATGGGGATATTCTTTCCCTTAAGCATATAAATTCTCTTTTTCCGGAGGTCTTCACGTGACTTTTCACGGCGCAGCAAGTAATAACGCCCCTTTCGGACGAGTCTATGTGTATTGGCAGAATGCCAGCCAAGGTCGCGTTTGAGACGGTCGAACTATAATACTACAAGAGTCTACTACCGTATTCTAGTCAATATTTGGAGGCAGTACAGCTTTATTCGCCCTCTCAGTGGTTATTTGTTAGTTATTAGTTCAGAATTGCACATATGTTTTGTACTTATTTGCAATTAAATATAATATTATATTACATATAATTATCAATGAGCAAGTGGTTAATAAACAAAAAAAATGTGTCGGACATAACCGATAAGCAATCAAATGGTGTCCAAACAGAAGCAATTTTCATCCATGACACTAACAATAAATAGTAAAATAAAGTACAGTCAAGCCTGAATTCCAAGAGTGGTATTATCAAACGGCCCTATGAGGTGTTGTCCATTCCGCATGCACTTAATAAAGAAAAAATATCCTAGATTCGACAGTACTCGTGTAGAGTCATTAAGTTATTTCGAAGTAGGAGTCTTGAAAAATGAGCAATGCTCTGGCCAGGACTCGAACCACCGACCTCTCGAATACGCGCCGAGTATGCTGGCCATTACACCACAAAGCTATTCTAAGAAGGCTGGATAAATGCCTAATATACACCCCCTTTAAAAGGGCGACTGGGGATTAGGGAACGGAATTAGCCAAATCCTGGTGGCGGAGAATCATTATTCCCCACCATTTTTAGTTCGGGCGCCAGTGCAAAGTCATTAAGATTTTTGATACTAAGAGACGTGAAAACTGAACAATGCCCTCACCGGGACGCCTATAAGCATTCTGCACAGCGCCATGCGCATAGAGAAAAATCCCTCCTCGTGATTGGATATGGCTTCCGATGGCACCATTTTTTCTACGACTGGGAACTCCTTGACTGTTTGTTTACATTTTGATAGCAGTACCGAAAATTTGCATTCGATTGTTATTATGTGCATTTTATTTTTGTTGCTACGAAATTGCACTTCTTGCAGCACTATAGTGTGGTGAATTTTAATATAAAAATGGAGTGTTCTCTCTCCCTACAGATAAAAAATACTAATTCTTAATTCTTCTTGCGCTAAATCAGTAAATGTGTATTAATATTAAGAGCAGAAATGTTTATTAATGTGTATCAATATTAGGATTTCTAAAAATTGCGTCCTTAATTTAAAACCCTTCATATTAAAAGTGTTATGATTATTAATTTCTTGTTTATTATAAATCCATTCTTTTCAGAAGCAATCACCGAAGGCATGAGACAAGTCAGTTTTTGGAAATAGCAAAAACGACGTTGGAAGCTAACACAGTACAAAGTAAATTCAGATGAAAAAATAAAATTTATTTTTGAAGTTACACTAATAGAGATTTGGAACAGAGAAATAGAAACACCTAATTTAAAGAAGGAGAGAAGGAAGTTATTTTTCACACGTGTATTAAATTCAGCGACAATACTGGATGCATTTTTTTCTTTCATTTAAGGCAACAGAATATTTGAAATGACATGGACATAATATTTGCAAAGGAAGTATTTTCTATTATAATAATATACTGGCACATAATGCCTTTATAGCTGGATCGAGATCGTCGTGTTTTGATTTGAGAACTAAATTCATGAACTCAGTTATTTCCTGAACGCTTAAAATTGCTTCTGATATTAATATATATTATAATTAATTTGTGAAACTGTATATCTTCATATAGTAAAAATATGTAGGAAAAAATAAGAGCTTCATATAGGAAAAGATAAGAGCTCTCGCAGCGAAAATGTTTGTGTCTCGTGCATATGATATAATACAGGAAAACCAGATCAATATGTTTTCTCTCTCTAATAATCCAGTGAAATGTAAAATTGTTGAAATGGTACATAATATCGAAGAAAATGCTGTAGTTCGATTAAAATAGTGCAATGTCTAGAGATGGCAGAGGCCCGTGTAGGGCTTTTATAAAACGTCAAAAAGGCCAAGCACCAAAATGTCTGCGTTTGCAGTGCAACATACACAGACAGCCTTGGCAAAAATAACATACTATTGCTTTTGGAAACTGTTCTGCAAGTGTTTAAAAAATCTGTAAATTTTAAAAAAACATCGTACCTTCAATTCAAGATTATACAGTACCTTATGTAAAAGAATGAGCAGTGTACATGGATATTTTTTTACATTGCAAAATATGAAGATTATCTAGACGAAATGTTTTGAAGAGACTTTTGGAAATGAGAGGAGAAATTTAATTTTTTAAACTAATGTCTCCAATACTTAATGATGCAACATGTAAAATTAAAGTAGTTTAAGTGAAGTTAATTGTTAAATGACGTTATCTTGTCTTTTTGCCTTTGTTTAATTTTTAAACAAAATAAATCTTTAGTTAAAAGGCAACAACATAATTGTAATTAAACTGCGAGAAAAGACAGAAGTTAAATTGAAATAGCTCAGCTTGTATACCTTTCTCATGGAAGAAGAAAATTATTTTTTAAGAAGCTAAATAAAGCGTAAAAGGAATGCATTCCATACTCGAAGAAATTTCTTTTGCTATCAATTAATATCTGATAGGATGCAGAGAAACCTGACATAATATTTTCTACAGTTCATAACAGCAACACACTGATACAAAACTCTTTCGCAATTAATATAGATCCAGCGAGGGAATTATCGGATTCAAATATTGAATCCGTAGTTGAATTATCTTGTAATACAGTACTTAAAGAAAGCTTCAACAAAATACTTTTGTTGAAATTTTTGCTATCTTGTCATCAAGAGCATCTATTTTTGGTCCAACAGATAGTTACGTTTCCAGTGCTTTTTGTTACAACTTAGAAATGTGCAATAGTATTATTGACACTTGGTTTTCTGAAAAAAAAATTAAATTAAAATTAAAAAAATCTTAAAGGTTTCAGATTTTAAATTACGCCCAAAGGCGCGTTTTTTAAACATTTTGTATGTTACTTTTATTTATTGAATATCATGTTCTTCGTATTTAAACCATAAAATTCAGTTAAAGAACAATATCGCAAAATAATTTTAAACTAAGCATATCTTTAGAATTTCCTACACACGGTCTCACGCGCTGCAGATAAAAATGTTTTTTTTTTTCTGTACAACGTTGCCATTGCCCGCTTTGAAATCATTGAGTTTGTTCATCAAAAATTCGTTAAAGTTTTACAAAATATGAAATCGTTAATAAAACAAATTCCAAATTTCAAATTTGGACTTCCAGATGCCTATATTCGCAGCAGGATTAGGGCATTCAAAATTCGATGGCTTTAGGTACCGTCGTTTTATCACAATGCGAGAAATATACATACATTTATGCACATTCTTCATTATTTAAGTTCTTTAAATATAACACAGGGCTGCAATATTTTGTGGCAACAGTTTGAAAAGTGATACAGACTTTTAATGTTTTCGACGCAAAATCGCAAAACGAAAACAATAGTCCTTCAGGGACAAAGCCGCTTTGGAATGATAAATTAATGTAGATTTATGTAGACAAAATATCCAAGCAGACAAAAACAGATTTAAAAATAAAGTTGTCATTCTTTTCTGTAGGCTTGAACATTCTAGTTGACATCAAATAGCACCACACTTCTCATTACAACTTTTTCAAGTGATAGGAAAGATGCAAATTAAAAACCACCTTGTTGGTTAAATTAAATTGTCACAAAATCTGTTTAATTTACCAATAGGCCGCCCGTTTTTACCGTCCGTAGTTTTACTGAGTAATAAACTATTCAAACAACAGGATCACGAAAGAAAAAGTTTGGAAAAGCCTGCTTTAAAGAAAATCCAAGTTTATTATCTGCAGAAAATACTAAATCTACACCTGAAGTTTTTTGCTGAAGGGCAGAGCTAGATGCTTTTATTTAAACTACATTTCATTCGCCGGGTGTTAGGAAACCACCGCATTGTGATATACAAAACCACTGCATATCGAGCGTATTTATATCTTCGGTATCATTCCAGTCCAAGATAAAAAATTATTCTTTGCGTTTCTTCCGTCCCTTTTACAAAAGAAATAAAGGTTTATATTCTGAGTATTCTCTGTAGAAATATAAATATTTACCTTAATTTTATTGCATGTTTATTCAATAAGTTTTGTCTTAGTTAAAGTTAAACATTACAAAATCCTTTTTGAATAAAAAATATACGAATTAAAATATTTTCATAAATAAACAATTATGTTCATTGCAAAAAACATTCATTTCATTACAAAAGCCTTTACTTTTTTAGCAAAATATTCACAAAGGTGTAAGTTTATTTAGACCAATATTATAAAGAAATATATATTTATTCAGGAATATGTTATGGAATCATAAATTTATTTAACGCGATATTTTTCTCTTAGAAAAACATGTTTATGGTCGATTCATTTACAATTTTAAATATTACTTAAAAGATATACATTGTTTTCATTTTTACTTTTATGCTTGTTTGAATATTCTTAATTTCGAAAACTTTTAATGTATAATATTTGTACTGTCACTTATTCAGAAGGATTTAGATGTTTCTCGAAGGTACGCGTTTAAATTTTATAACTTCGGCTATATTACATCTTTTAGGGCATCGTACACTATGAGCTACAAAGATATCTTATTTTCCTATGTTATTACCATGACAACATTAGCATTTGTCTGATAATGACACAACAGTTTTTATGCGAGTCACGTAAATGTGACCCGGATATTGAATTTAACGCTGCCGATCATATAACGAAAGCTAAAATTGACTTCTTTTAACAAAGGAATTCCTAATTACATATAAATTCTGGTGAATGTTTTTCACTCAGATTTCATTGAGCTTTTAACGATGGCTAAGTCTGATAACATGTTTTCACTTAGATCAGACGCTATTTCTGAGAGATTTTAGTTTGAATTTTGGCCTTTTATATTATATTCTTTGAACAATAATCTTGAATTTTTTCAAGAATAATTTAGTTATACAACATGGTGTTATTCAGGTTTTGATATCATGCTTTATTGTTTAATCCCATCACGTTACATAAAATTTGGAATCCAGGTCTAAAAACAACCCATATATTAATACAAATTTAGATTTTTTTTTCTACATTCATTTGCAATGTACGTTAATTAAATTACATAAGATATACAGCCGGAACATTTTAACAATTTTCGAAAAACATTCGTTGTTAGAAAGAAGTTCGAGTAAATGCTGTCGTCCTTCATTTTATCACTAACATTACTAGAATCTACCACGTAAATGTTGTCATACTCAGCTCCGTCCATAGCATAGTTAAAAAAAATTATAACTTCATGTTAAATATAGGAAGAAATGTAATCCTTGTTACCTGAGTTTCTTTAACTATGCATTGGAAATAAAGAATATTTCTTCACTCACAAAAGCGGGAGAGAAAGTGAAGAGTTAAATCTTATGATTGCTTGATTATGACTGATGATAAAAGGTTCTTTAACACATACCACTGTTGTTGCTTTAGACGTGTGTGGGGGAGTCTGGCGCGAGCCTTAGGGATAGGTTAACCGTTTGAGCGTTGTGACCGGCTATATCCAGGTCATCGTAAGTTTTGCTACTTGGCATAAATTACATTATAATTTAAGATATTTTGCTTTCTTACTTTCTTGAATAATGTAAAATCATCTTAATGAATGTAAGTTTATGAAACTACAGACTAAATTAAGTAATTATACAAACTCAGTTAATAAATGCTGTTTAGATCCCGGTCTTCATGACAGATAAAGCCCATTTTCACTATGATTGACACATTTGGTAAGGAAAGCAAAATTCGTTATGCTATTGTTAATGCTCCATGTGACGCGCATGCCCATAAAGGTCCCTAAGGCAACTGAGGATGAAACGCTACTGCTGACAATATTACCTTCTCTCATTCTACAATCATTTAACTTCTGTTTATCGAATGGAAGCGTAAGGTGAATTGGCAGTCACCTTCGGCAGCACCTTCGGCTCAATTTATCCTAAGCTAGATGTTATATTCCGCTCATTTTGCGATATATTCAATTTTAAATTTGAGTTGACTATGGGTTTTCAGTTTTAGCAGAATTCCTGCAACAAAACTTTGCACTTGGTGCTATTTCTGCAACACGTTGTCTAATATTTATTGCTATATGACTATTACATATTGACCTTTATACACTAATTGCCTTAATTTGAAAGTACAAGCTGAGTACAAATATTAAACATATTAAAATCAGACATTTAAGGGTTAACAGCAGAGAGGTCATAACCCTTGCAGGAAGTCTGAAGAGTTAACTAAAAAAATGTGTATGGTCTTTGGAGCTCAAATCTTAGTATACTCTGATCGTTGGTGACTAATAAATGCCAATATCGTACAATAATTTCAGAGAGAAGTTATCATTTTAAGGCTTTCATATTAAACAGAACTTCTTTTTTTACATAATTATTAATAATGATCGTTTTCAAGAGCGTAAATATTATGTAATTTAATAATTATGCTCATAGCTATGAAATGAGGCTGTTAAGGACGAGATTAATAAACATTTTATAGATTACAATAATGTTTTTTATCTTAAAACATAAAGACGAATACGCAAAACGAGAAAGTTTCTGGAATAAAAAGTCTAGTATTTCTTCACTACACACGAAATAATTGTAATTGAAACACTAATTGAAAAATATTTTTAAAAGCTATGACAGTCTATTTTTAATTCCGTTCACAGATTGCTTTCTTAATGAAAGCTTTATTGCATAAAACGAAATGTTATATTGAAAGTATGTAAACAAAGTACTTCCAGAAGGCATTTGCCCAATAAATATTCCTTTTTACAATACACTTAGAAACTTCAGATTTCAGCAATTAAGGTATTGGTGTTCGCCGAAAACGTCGCAGCAAAAACATCGCAGACGAAAACGTCACGGACGAAAACGTCGCGGAGAAAATAACGCAAAGAGAAAATATCGCAGTTCTAAAACATCGTGGTATAAAATATCGTCTTCAAAAATAAAGCGGTTAAAAAACTTCGCAGTTTAAAAACATCGTCGTCGAAAATATCGTGCTAAAAAATAAAGTACCTACAAATCATCGCATGCCGATAACATCGCAGACATGCATTTCTCAAGATTTAATAATTGTAAAGTCATAATCACAAATAATGATTTGTGAGGGCAAGATGGAAAAAAGCATAATTTTTATTTATATTTATTAACTAATAAATGTTTGGTGAAAATGTAAAATGGAAACTTAAGCATAGAAAATTAATGCAACTTATAAGCACTTAATAGAATTTTAAACTGACATAGTTAACTAATAAAGATCATTAATAAATTATTTTTATAAAGCTTTACTGGCAATTTTTCATGAAAAGTATAATCTAAAAAAGAATAGAAAAATGAAGATAAGTAACTGCATGACTTTTATTTGTAAAAAATTGCTATGTTAATTAGGAGATTATTTTCTTCACTTTTGTTAATCTGATACTCTTATAGTGAAAATTATTTCTTGTTCAGTTTTTTAAAAATTTATTAGTTAATACAAAATATGAAAGTAAATAATATCCTTCTTTCCATCTTGCGCTCGCAGGCGACTATTAAAGCCATTTACAACTATTAAAGCCTGTAAAACGTATGTCCGCGATGTTATCGTCATGCGATGATTTGTAGGTACTTTATATTTTACTACGATATTTTCGACGACGATGTTTTCAAACTGCGAAGTTTTTGAACCGCTTTATTTTCGACGACGATATTTTGTACTACGACGTTTTAGAACTGCGATGTTTTCTCTTTGCTTTATTTTTTCTTTTTTCCCATGATGTTTTGTACCACGATGTTTTCGCCTTGCGTTGTTTTCTCCGCGACGTTTTCGTCCGCGATGTTTTCGGCTGTAACCAAGGTATTACAAGAACAATTAAAATATTAGGAATTCAGAAAGCAGAAATTAACTGCTTGATCAAATCGAAGGGGGAATTTTATCTTCATACTACATCCGGAAAACCAGGTATTTTATTAAAAATTTTTAAAAATACATTATAATTTCCATTATATAGGAACTATGAGAGGTTACTTTACTCACATAGAACAATAAAAATGCAAAACATCTTTCGTGAAATCAAAGTAATAAAACTTACTTCGAGACAATAAATGAATGCAATGGAAAATTATTTTTTTAATTTAGGAAAAATACAAAGATTTAATTATCATGATTATTATTTTTAAATTACTTTAATATCATGCTTCAGTATTATTGCATCTCAGCGTATCTAGTTTAATATTTTTCTCAATGTACATAACGCTGAAATATAAAACTGCTTCTTCAATGGAAAAAGAAAAGATGAAGAAAGAGAAGAACCATTGCAAAAAAATAAAAGAAACGATTAAAACTGTCAATCGCAGAGTGAAAAATAAAACAGAACTGATTTTTGGTAATGGGTTCATTATAATGTAGAAAGAGAAAAACATTAGAATGCATTGATTCAGTTTTTCTAATTCATTTCAATTTCAAACTCCCTGACATTTAAATCTGGATATTATAAAAAAGCTTGTTGCTATATCAAAATATTCAACTTTCTGTAATGACAGGTGTCAGGAGAATAATAGAAAAAAGAATCAAAATATTTATAAAAGTGTCGATGTTGTTAAAACATTAAAAAAGACATGACAAGAAAGCTACCAAAAAAATTCTGAGTTGCGTAAGAAATTGTAATGAAACAAATTAAGATTTTTTTGAATATGTGTATTTCTAGCTAAATAAAATTATGGCAAAATATTACGATAGGGTTCCCCTTGATATTTTGGGCTACTTTTTGGAACGTCAAGAAGGGAGTCAAAAAGCAAGGGTTCCAAGATGTTTGTCACCCGAAACAACATCGAAAATATATGTTGCAAAAATAGTGAAAAGCACTCACCTCGTGTTTTCTTGGCTACGTCTCATTATCATCATCAGGTGACTGATGCCCGTACATTAATGCAAATCGTGTAGTCCCGGAATTAATCCTCCTTCTTCTGATCTCGGTTAAACTTCGCAATGTAGGACTATAAAATGTCATCCGATGAATGCCGAAGAACCTTCTTACAAAACTCTCTCTTAATTTTGCTCCACATGCCCTCAGTGATGTTGGTATGAGAACTAGTTTTCAGCACCTTAAGCCACTCATAGCCATCGAATTTATTCTTAAGCTCGACCAAACGTTTATCTTTTTTACAAACTTGACATTTGACATTCATAACGAAACTTAATTAAACTTTCATTCATTAACCAACAATCAAATGTAACTTTCTTAACCTTTCGCTCTAAATCATGAAATAAACAAATATTTACCTTGCCAGATCTACACCGCGAAAAAAAAGGAAAGTTCTATATCTGTTGTTCTACTGGGCCGATTGAGGAAATTCAAACTGCGTTTTCCATGTCTCGAAAGAGCGACTTAGGATATTATTAGATTTATACATAGCATTGTTCTAATATAGGTATCTTGACACGAAGTCGGACTTTTTCTGAAATGACATACCATTTTCTTTTTCCGTATTCCGAATCTAAGACTCAAATTGTGCCAAACTTCCAATATTTGTAAAAACGCGCGAGTACTTTTTAAAACATTAGTTTTCAAAATTTTAGCTCCTCAATGTTAATTCAATGTGGTATGTATTTATTAACAACTCTTTTTTTATTACACTTAGTTGATTCCTTCTTTCACAGTTTGAAATTTAAGTTCACTCCAAATAAAATTCACCCATTTTTTATAATTTATTTTTAAAATGTGTATTTTTAAATAATTTTTATAAATTTTTTGGAAAAACATTTTGAATTATAACCTATAAAATGTTTACCATCAACTTAATGTAGATGTATTTCTAAGTATAGCTGCAAACAATTAGAGCTCTTTATCGAAAATGTTCGAAGATGTATATTAATTTACATATTGGCGCGTTTTGAAATTTGGCATATTTGTTGAAAGCGATAATAACGAAAAAATTATTTGAAAGTAGAACGATGTGACGTTTTTCACTCATCCACAATGTAAGAAGGCGGGAACGATGTGACGTTTTTCACTCATCTACAATGTAAGAAGGCGGGAATGATGTGACTTTTTTCTCTCCTGCACAATGGAAGGGATGGAAAATAGGTTGCCACATATTAAGAAGTTCCCCAAGTGAATTATTCTTGGCTCAAACTGAAAAAAATTTGTCGAGTTAAATTTATGAATTCCTCCGTAAATTTCACACCAAATTTTACAAAATTTAATGTTTAGGCTTAATTTGAGTCGTAGAATTGAAATATGGAAAAAATTGTTATGTTATTTCAGAAAAAGACTGGTTTTGTGTCCAAATACCTATGTTAGAACAATTTTATATATAAATCTAATATATATCCTAAGTCACGCTTTCGAGACAGGAAGAACGCAATTTGAATTTCATGTATCGGCCCAGTAGAACGGGAGATATAGAACTGTTCTGTTTGTTCCGCAGTATACTTCTTCGTTTAAGTGTTTTACAGCGATTAATTGAAACTAGTCTGCAGACGAAAATTAAAGGTCAATTAACGGCAGTTAAATTTCCAATAATTCAAAATACGGGATATGTGGTACGTAATACATGTGCTGGAAATCACAGCCCTCGATCACTAAGCTAAGGAATTCCAATCGGATTTAAAATTCAGAAAGAGATTGGCATGTAACAGTAAAGTGGCTTATATAACGTTCGAGAAACAAGGTCGATTCTGGGTTACAGGACACCCGAAGCAGCGTTGGGATTTGGCGCCAAATCAAAGGACACCTTTTTCTACATGGAACCAAAATTATTAAAGGAAATAGTACAGAGAGCGTACAAAAATGTATTAAGAATAACTCTAATATTTCTGTTTCATGTAATCTTCTTATGAAACTGAAATATGTGAAATTTTGTTTTGAAGATGCTTAAACTACACCATAAACATTTTTTAAAGTACCTGATTCTTTTAAGTATTACTTTAAGTTTTAAGTTACCGTAAAGTCCTACACTTTACCAAAAATAATGTAGACATTTTAAAAACTTTTAAAAGAGATTTATTAAATTGTTTTCTGTGCATCTTTTCTGTCTAAATTCAATAAACATAACTGCACATTTTAACTGAACACAAAAAGATAAGTTATGAAGTAAAATACGAACTTTCACTGACATGAAAAATTAAATGGAAATTTTCATATACATAGCGTTTGTTTAAAGTATGCCTACACAGATTTGCTAGCTAATATTTATAGGAGATAGTATCTCTGATAAATATTTTAGAAACAAATTCTAAGAAATCTTCTTGAAACAATTTTAGCGTTTGAAAGTTAGGCTTATGCTATATTTTGCGGAAGTAGTCCCGAAACTATTCACTGATACATACCAGTGTTCCTTGCCTATAAATGAGATTCAGAATAGGTTTTCTTCAGGTTTCGAATGAAGTTATAAGATAAAGTTATTTAATTTTACAATTGAGGAATCTTATAATGTCAAATCGAACTTATTATTATCTTTCTAGAGTGGATCAGCAAATTACTAATTGCCAGTAACTCTGCGAATTTTTCACATAAATATATGTAATATTTTATGTTTAATTTGAAAAGAAACGCGATAAAAGTATATACTTATTTGGATTTTCTGCTTTAAGAAGACTTTCCAAAACTTTTTTTAAAAATCTGAACTTTGCATTCTGGTATTCCCTGTTATTAAGGTCTCCCTTTTAAAATTATCCGATTTACTTTGAGAAAAAGAATGCTAATTAGACGTATACCCAAAGTTGTATTTTGTAAACCACCCTTGTATATATTTATACATAGTGAGAAATAGAAATAAAAAATTCTACCTAGAAATAAAAGTGATAGGAAACATTATAACGGATCTTCTACGTTCGTTTAGACTTCTCAACAGATTTTATTCTTTGATGCCTGAAATTTTTATCAAGTGGTATATAATATACATAAAAGGAACATATATATATATAAATGTATAACATTGTGCACATTCTCTGATTATTGAAAATATCACCATGTAATTTTGTACAAGATTTCCTAATAAAGGAGAAAAATATTCTCAGGTTTATTTTATTCAGCAAATTATTTTTACATAGAACTCACGAATTATATTTATTCTGTCATTCTTGACCAAATTCCAATTAGGTTGAGATTAAAAAGTAAGGGAACGTATAGTTTAGAGTATAAGCTTTAGTCACTTACTACGAAAGCAGTTTGTTTTGTGAACTGTCCATCAAGTCGGCAGTCTAGTTTTACTGCGTAATCTCTTGTATTTGCCTGGAGCTTGATCCAAGAAGCCTCGGACAGCTGATGCCAGTTCTTTAAACATTACGTATATTAACAAGTATTTGTGTTACTAAACCACAAAACAATGATGGGTAAGTTCTGACCAATTATATTTGTTTCTACAAGATCAAGTTTCTGCAAACCCATAAGTTTTATTACCTTGTCTCTTGTATATACATTCTTGAAAATTACACTTCTAAGTAAGTGCAAAGATGAGAATCCTTTCGATGTATAGGAAGATTAAAACTATTGTAGCCAGCAGATAATATGTTTTAGCATTTAAAACTACTGAGAGCATAGTATGAATGTGAACCAGTTTCGAACATTTGTAAACTTGTGCCAGCTCGTTTCTATGAGATTGAACCATTCTTTATAAATGTACACTGTGAAGAAAAAAAAAGAACAGTTCAATATCTTCCATTCTACTGAGACAATTGACGAAATTCAAATTGAATTTTCTATGTCTCGAAAGCGCAACTTACGATATGTATTAGATTTATATATGGCCTTTTTCTAATATGGGTATCTTGACACAAAATCTGACTTTTTCTAAAATAACATACCAATTTTTTTCCATATTTCGATTCTACGACTCAAATTTTTGGTGCGAAATTTATGGAGAAATTCAAAAATTTAACTTGGCGAATTTTTTGTAGTTTGCGCCAAGAATAATTCACTTGGAAAACTTCTTAATATTTGGCAACCTATTTTCCTATCCCTTCCATCGTCCAGGAGCGGAAATAAAGTCACATCGTTCCTACCTTTTTACATTGTGGACGAGCGAAAAAAAAGTCACATCTTTCTCACTTTGAAATAATTTTAACAAAGTGCGTAAACCACACTTCCGCTATTATCGCTTTCAACAAGTATGCCAAATTTCAAAACTCGCCAATGTATAAATTGACGTACATCTTCGGAAATTTTGAATATAAAGCTCTAATTTTTGCAGGTATTCTTAGAAATATATCTGCTTTAAGACGATTGTAAAAATTTTATAGGTTATAATTCAAAATGTTTTTTGAAAAATGTATAAAAATTATTTAAAAATACAAATTTTACAAAGAAATCATAACAAATGGGTAAATTTTATTTGAAATGAACCTAAATTTCGAATTGTGTATGAAGGAGTCAAATAAGTTTCATAGAAAAATGGGATATCAATAAATACATACCAAATCGAATTAAGATAGGGAGCTAAAATTTTGTGAGCCAATTTTTTAAAACGTAGTCTTGCGATTTTTACAAAATTTGGTAGTTTTACATTATTTGAGTCGTAGAATCGAAATATAGAAAAAGAAAATGGCATGCCATTTCAGAAAAAGTCCAATTTTGCTTCAAAGTACCTATATCATAACAACGCTATATATAAATCTAATACATATCCTAAGTCGCGCTTTCGAGACATGAAAAACGCGGTTTGAATTTCGTCAATCCGCCCAGTAGAACGGGAGATATAAAACTGTTCCATTTCTTTTTTTGCAACTGTGCAACTTCTGTAAATATTTAGCTTCTGTAAAGTGTAACTTACATAAAATAGAAACATTTGACATAGCTTGAGTTTCTTGCATATGTTAACACAAATAAATCCTATTTAGTCTAAATAATATTTCAAAGTTTGCTGTTATTTCGAAGTTTACTTAGTTTTACTGTAGCTTTCTAAATTTTAAATCTGAGAAATTATTAGCCAGTCTCTTTAGTCTCTTTTCTGACAGAAACAACCGTTAACAAGCAGTCCTAGTTCCTTATAAGATCACGACTTCTGAGTGACTACATGCACCAGGTTGTTAAATGTTTAATGATTTAGAGAAGATGTCTAGTGAATATTTAATATCCCACTTTACAAATCTATACTGTGAAAACATACACTATTGTTACGATAAAGGTGAGATCTTACTCAACTCACTATGTGAAATGTAAGGAAATGGCGATTACAAACACTACTTGAATCATGTCAACATAGAGTTGTTTAAGTGTTTGTTGGCTTAAATTCTTAAAAAGGATCTAAATGTTTAGTTTATTTCCAGAGTTGGAACTTTAAAGGGAATCTTAACATAGAGCACGTGCAAGAAATATATGCTAGTTAAGTAACATATAGCGGTAAATTTTATACTGTAGAACTGCTTTACTTTAATTTCAGTGATGCAGAACCTCCGAACAGCTCTCTTCTTACGCACAGGTTTTAAAAAAATCTCATGATTACATTTCGAAATTTTTTAATTTAAGTATCAGATTTAAAAGTTGATTTCCATTTTTCACATCACATTTGTAACAGTTATATTCTTTACACGCTCTCTCACACACACAAAAGGAAAAAAGGAAGGGACCCAGACAAATACAAACAGGGAAAATGGACTATTGCATTACGAAATCACAGCTAGGCTGATCTGTCAAATTATGTTTGCAAATTTTGTGAACGCATTAAACACAGACTTAATGTAAATGTATTTCACATTTTCAATAAGGCAAAGCATTTAGAGGAGTATGCCTAAGCTCCTAAAAAATTTTTGTATGCAATTGGAAAATATAAACAAAAACTTTATAAAAATATATAAACACCAATTAACCTCAGGTGAAAGAAAAAAAAAGCTTTGCAGATATAGTGAAATTTAATTTATTAAATTACATTTAGTAAAAAATGTCAGAATCTTATGTGTAAAGTTAGAAAAGGAATGCCCTCACGAAAGTATTAATTAATATGTAATACAGAGCATAAATTTTCGAATCTAAATTTCTGATTTAAAATGTTTTCATATTATAGAAATCATAGTACAAATTCCATTATTATAAAACACTTTACATACGCCCTCCATTTAGCCATTATTCTAGGGATAAGTTATAATTTATCAATTAAAAATTCAATTATTGCATATTTAGATATATAAGAATTTTTATTATACATCGAATTAATATTCGTATCCAATTTTGATTGTTATTTATAATGAAAGAAGATAATTTAAAATTGCTATCAATTTTTAATATGTCGTTCAAAGCAAAATAAATAAATAAACATATATCATAAATATATATACGAATATAATATACATATACATTTTATAAAATATAAAATCTAGCTTCCAAATAATAAATTAATAGCCCTTTAACAATTGAACTCATTATAAAAATAATAGAACAATAAATTTTTAAACTAAACGAAAAAGATCCATCATCTAATCTGTATTGCGCACTTATCGATGAAGTCTGAACCCAACTGCCATGTGATCTGAAATGGAATGCGGTATAAAAGCTTAACTGCGTCGCAACTCCCTTCTGTCTTCACTCCTGCTTCCAGACGCTTGTGCTGCCTTGTTATTATCCATGCAGTGTTTACTTTTCTACGTTTCGTCCTTTAAGAAGATGTAATAGCGCACCCACAGTGGCTATGTGCATTATCCAGAAAAAAAAATATTTGTGGAATTTAGGCTATGTCTGCAAGTTTTTGGTTTATGTACCCAACGTTCTAACTGAGCAATGAAGTTGTCTTCAAGTTATGATACAGAGAACCATCGCCAATCCGTTGCAACTAGCAACTGGTAACTGACTTCTAGCAAGTCATCTTATTACAATAATAGCGCAGTCTTATTACAATAAAGGAGCAGTTTTATTGCACACACACGCATATATATATATATAATGTATAAGGTAATTAAAAGTAAATTAATGAGCCCAAAACTTGCGCTAAAGCTGCAAAGTAATAAAGCAATAAATTCACTGTGAATTACATATACAGATATATTTTGCACATAAAAGGCCAACAGCACTGGGAAGCAAAATATCAGTGACGCTTTATGAGAATCGTGTATGAAATGAGCTGTACGGAGAGAAGGAATCATTTGAAAAATTCATGATTTTATCAATTTTCTATTCTCGCCTCTGGGTGTTTGTCACGATGGGATGTGAATTTATCACTTTAATCGTGATCGGACTCGTTTTTTTTTCCAAGGGAATGTGTGTTATGTTATTCAAACTGTCAGTGTGAGGGGCTCTAGATACGCTGATATGTTACAGAATGGCATCATCCCTTGTCTGGCTGATAAAGGCCTGTTGAAAAGTATCACGTTTATAACCGACCTTATTAGAGATGCTAAAAGGCAATATCCAACGGCAGCTTCTCAGCATACCTACAGATATGCTGTACAATGTTATTACACCACTATCCTCGACTATACGTGTTGTTGATGAACGACGGCTGACATGTTGAACATTTGTTATAAAGAACATTGTATTTGCAAAAAATCATATGTTACGCTAATTATTGCTTACGTTATCATATGAAGCCCCATCTGTTGGCCGTTTTAAGCACTTTTTTTGCTTTCAGTAAAACCCCATGACATTTCAAGCAAGTGTGGCAGTTTTTACTCCTCTACCTACATTATTCAATGAATTATTGAATTTTAAAATGTCAACATACTTTTGGGTTATTCTGTATATGGGATTCTAGAGGTTCTGTATATGGAAAGGAAATTCTGAAAATGTTTCTTTAGATTTAATGCACCTTACATTTTCCTTCAAATCCCCTGTAGATCATCATTATCTGACAGGCGTTGGTTAGGCATTATCAAGTACATTATTATATGAATTTAATAGGCTGAAACATTTATTAAGGAAGTATCTCCAATAATGAGTTAAAAAGAAATTGTCATTAACTGGTTATTTAAATTTAATTAAGTAAAAACTTTATTTTTTTTTCTTTTCAGAAAACGTTGTAATCTGCTCAAAAGTTAATTCCTTTATGAGCAATTTTACCTGGTCGTAAAAAATATTTCTTTATAGCTCATTAAATTTAACATTATTTAAGTTACTTAGTTAACAATATACTTTTTTTAAAATCTAAAAATAATTCTGAATGAAAGCAAATAATAATTGTGAAGAAGAGAATGTGAAATCCAGCGTATAATCAACCTTAACCAAAAAAAATCTTGAATTATCAGTGATTAATATTACTGCACGTACGTTTTGAACAAAGCAAAAAATTAATTTTTTTCATAACGGTTAATTTAATTTATCAGTGTTTGAAAAATATTCAAATTCCCAAAATTTACCGTTATGTCTTTTTTATACTTTAATTGCTTTCGGTGTAAAAGTTCATTATGAACTTCGTGATATTACAGTGCTTATAACTAATGCAAACTCTATTAGAATAAAATCTTCATCACTCAATAATAATAAAGTATTTTAATTAATAGTGTTTTCTTAAAACCAGTGCAGTTAAAATATTATTCAATTATACTAGACTTATAAATTTCTGAATAGCTGGATAATGAAAAGCTACAGAAAATTCTGGAAGTAAATATATTAACAAGTTACCTGTTTTCTTTCGAAATCTTTATTTCGTGATGCATATTGAGAGGAGAAACACCGTCCTTTCGAAATGCAGGAAACGCACTTTTTACTGCTGTATTTATTTCATAAATACACTCACGTTTGTGAAAATTGCAACACCAAGAAGGAATCGTCATAATTGAATGCAATTTAATACACAGTTGAGTGGTAGTGGTACAAATAAATGATTAAATGTTCAAAGCAAACAAACAAGAACAAGAGATCAGAATCAGTATTTTGTGTGGCCACCACGCGCCGCAATAAGTGCTGCTACACGACGTGGCATGGAGTCAAACAAAGTTTGAATGTCTGACTGAGGAAGAGCATTCCATATCGTTTGTACGCGTACCCAAAGTTCGTCTGCAGACGCAACAGGACGAGGATCACGAGCAAGACGCCGACCAATGACATCCCACACATGTTCAATTGGCGACATATCCGGGGAACACGCAGGCCAAGGAAGAAGCTGTACCTGCTGCGCTGCAAAGAAGGATTTAACAATCCGAGCAGTATGAGGGCGGGCATTGTCCTGTTGAAATACAGCGCCTGGCAAGCTTTGAAGGAAGGGAACAGCTTCGGGCTGTAGAACTTCACGGATATACCGGTTGCTGTTCAGATTGCCCACAATTCGTAGCAATTGAGATCGTCTATGATATGCTATGGCGCCCCAGACCATAACTCCGGGTGTTCGTCCACTGTGGCGTTCGATAATGCACTCCGGAAGGTGGCGTTCACCGGCATAGCGTCTGACACGAATGCGGCCATCATGGTACCACAAATTAAAGCGGGATTCGTCAGAAAACACGACATGCTGCCAATCAGCACGCCAGTCTCTATGCTGATTGGCCCATTGTAGCCGCAGGCGGCGATGGTCGTGCGTTAGGGGGATCCTGTATAAAGGAGTCCGTGCGCGCAGTCCACACTGCAGCAGACGTCTACGAATTGATGAAGCACACAATGAAACACCTGTAGCTATTGACCACAGTGCTGCCAATTGTCTAGAGGAAGCTGTACGGTCCGTCCGCGCCATGCGGACCAGGTGTCTATCATCGCGAGCTGACGTCACATTTCGGGGTCCACTCCCGGATTTCCGAGTTGTCCGACACTCGTCCGTCCACTGCTTCCAAACGCGCATCACTGTGCTGCTGTTACGCTGCACACGAGAGGCTACTGCACGATACGACAATCCAGCTTCACGAAGGCCGATGATTCTCCCTCGTTCAAACTCTGTAAGTTGTTCAAATCTCGCTCTCTTTCGTCGACGAGGCATAAGTACAGATTGAGTTAACGTTTACCACTAGCAGATAACCACCGATAACCATACACGCCTCGCTACAGCCGTCTATTTATTCGGATCCATCAGCCGTTCAGAGGGCGCTGCTCAGCATACGCATGCGCTACGGATTTGCAATTCTAATCATTTGCATATCATGCGCTACTTTGCATTTCCTGAAAATTTCAGCTCACTCGCGTAAGTCCTTCATGGTGTTGCAATTTTCACAAACGTGAGTGTACTATGCTTTGTAAGAGACATTTTTTATATTCTCGACTTTTGTAATTTAATTGGAATTCAAATACTTCACTTTGAGAAGTTATAACAATGGAATAGTTAGGATAACTCGAAGTAATTTCCTTTACTACTTCCTTCTAAGTAATGTAAATAATGCAAATATTAGCTAACTGAAGAATTGAGTATTCTTTCATCTGTTCTAAGGATGAACGTATTTGTTCAGTTCTTCCAAAGTCTCATTTTAAAAACTATTGTATAACAAATTTAGATTTTGAATGTTATATGCTCTCAAAGAGCAGTTATTTTAATACTGTTTATTCAGAAGTGAATTAAAACACTTCAGCCGTTTATATTCCTGCCTTGCACCATATATCTTTATTTACTTATTTATCACGCTATTAGGAATGCCTAGGATAAAGAATTTGGAAAAATAATATACTGTTTAACTTCCTTTCCTGAATATTTCAGTTTGCCTTTGCAGCGTTATTCATGGATTTTTGTATGCGGAGTCTATTTTCATTGAAGCACAACCGGTACTTTCCCATGCGAAAGAGTTAGGACTAGAACCCTGAGCGAAATACGTAACAATGATGGTTAATGTTTTTGCATGGAATTAGGACAAATCAAGCACTCCAGAAGCTCTATAGAGAAGTTGATTGACCTGCATCTGATTGCCCATAGGACCTACTCGCGACTGCATCGCCGTTTGTTTTTCAGTTCTAATTGGCACAAATAAAAAGAACGAAATGTGGATAAAACAGGATTTTGATCAGCAGACATCTATGGATTCGGCGGTAATAGATCTCATCCAATGATCCAGATGTAGTGCAACCGTCGTACCTGTCGTTGGTCTAGATTTTGATGCGATCTTGATGATTGGTCGTGACAAAGGTTTCCAAGGAATGACACAAGCACCGTTTGTACCGCAATTTTTCATGGATTTGTTTGCTTAAGGATTCAGCGCAAGAAACATAATGAAGAAAATTACGGATGCATTCATGAAACAAACTAATTACAATTGAAATTCAAAATCAAAGCAACGTAAAATTCTGGAGATAATTTGTGGTTACTCTTAACGGAGTCCTTCTCAATACTCCGTACGGCTTGATGAGGAGTATTTTTAAGATGCTCGCTTGCGCTCCGCTTTGAAGCTGACCTTCAGATTGATGTCCCTGAAAATGTAAAGTCTAATAGTGGATATCGAATAGTTTATTCCGAATTCATATCTTTCATTTAAACATTGCAGTACATCTGCATACACAAAACGTTTAAAAATATTTATGTGTGGTTTGTATTTGTATTTAACTGTGCTTCTAATTAACATATAATATCAAAATGTTAGCAGAAATACATTTTTACACATTCAGCTCCTTTATTTTCATTTTTCAGTCGGCTGCACAGCTGTTCCACCGGCCGTACATAAAAGTCTAAATATTCAGTTGATAATAATTTCTGTATGACCATTCCTGAAGAAGGGACTGACACATGCAATACTTTGTGATTTCATAAAATTCAGCACAGACTGATTCTTTAAAACGACCAGTGCAAAAATATTTCGCACTATAATGATCACTTATTTTGTAATTTTTATAGATTATATTATGAAAACGTACAGACTATCGTCCAGAATGGCATTGTAAAGTTTTAACCGAATTTATGTCCTGCATATTATTACATGTCGAGTGAATTTGGAATAATGAATTATATCTGAAAGGTTATGCTTTTCTGTACATCATGACCAGTCTATCCGAAATTTCTTTCAAAGAAAACAGAGAACTGAATTGTAAATGAAGCACTTACTTCAGCATCTTTCTGGGTCCATAGATGCCAACTTACTGATTGTGTATAATTTAAAAATTAAAAATATGTGCTTTGGAAGTGCTTTTTCATTCAAGAGGTTTAGAAAAACTCAGTTTTTTTTCTTCTACGCAAGTTTTATATTTCAAATTGTTTTGTTTTAACCTTGTTAATTATTTTAACACATTATTTGAAAAATTTTGTAATTCGAAGCATACTAAACTTATTTTCGAAATATGCTGCAAAGCCTAGTGCGTTTTTGACACACAGAACGTTTTAAAGTTTTCACTTTAATTTTCCAAACTAATCTCTCTGCTGAATAATTACCTCAAATCTCGGATAATTAAAAATTTAAATAATAGTATCATAATTTGCAGTGTTAACAATACGTAATTTTCGAGCAGATTGGATAACAATAAAATATTTATTAGTTAAACAACCATAAACTTCTGAGCGCGAAGAAGCTTCAGACGAATTATAATATCTAAGAACTTTTAAATCTACAAATTTGAAACTTCAAAAAACTTAAGAGTTTGCACATTTCGTATCTAATATCAAAAATATATTTAAATAAAGAGAAAGCAGTTTAGTATCGGGCGAACGAACAAAAGTCTTGAATTTAGCATCTGAAATTATTATCTGTAATCGTGCTCTAAGAGCTTTATTTATTTACAATAATCCTCTTATGGTTTATAAACATTAATGTAATCCGTCAGAAAAAATACTTGCATAAGCAGCACCTGATTTGAATGATAAAATTTTCATTTATCAAATTACATCGTTCATCCTTATTTTCGTGATTCTGCTGTCCTCAGCATACGATCTAAGTGGTTATTTCATAAAGACATTACGATGTTAATCTCCATTTCGAGGAACAAACTGCATTTCATAGTAAATGAAAGCATTTAATTTAATGCTCTTGTTTTTTGTTTATATCTGGAATGGTAAAATCTAAAACAAATTGAGTAGTCTTATTACATTAAATGATGTTATTTTCCGTCGATGACCCTTAGTTATTTGCATAAGCAACCATGTTAGGCTTCGAGTGCTGTACTGTGTTTAATGAAAAAGAATCAAAATGCCATTAGTATTTTATTTAAAATTTTTTATATTATGTAAACTACGGAACTGCCAAACATTTTACTTTGGTTATATTGCATTTTGATAAATGCGTACATTTATCAATATGATGTGGCATAGAAAACCAGCTCGCGTGCATGCAGACAGATGTTGTCTCGTCTCGCCTGCTTTATTGTTTTGACTACAGATTATTCCGAATAAAGCTGTAAAGACGTGAAAGAGCTCAGTCAGACGTAGTCTCTTCAACAATGAAACGCAAAAGTAAACACTTTTATGTGTGCCGGCTCAGGGAACCGACGTAACGTTGTTCCATGTATGTATGTATACATGTAGTACATGTTAAAGTGCTCACAAAAGTGCATTGACGCAAAAGGAGACCATTTTCTCATTTATTTGCAAGTACATCAGCAAGATTTATATAAATGTATCTTTTAGTACAGCAGTGTCGCTTTACTTAGCATATATTGACTTCTGATTTGTGATCTTCGAATTTGGTCAACGGTTTTGCATATTATGTAATTTTTCTCAATATTTTATGCTTCTTTTAACTACGTCAATGTTTTTGAACTGATTAAAAGCTTTTTTAACCAGCCACACTGAATATTTATTGAATTATCTTCACATGGATACAGCCTAACGAAGGGGATGTCAAAGTCAACTTGTCAGGACTTAAAGTTCTGTGTATCCTTTTTGGAAACATGGTAAATTCTGTAAAGTGTTCTTTACCTCCAATAGTCTGTAAAGTGTTCTTTACCCTTCCTCAGGGAGCGGAAGGTACGCTATGTTCTGATGTATCTACTGGGCTGGATAATAACTGCACGTGAAGGGATTTGAAATCCTCTTTTATTCAATCACTATTAAATACAAACCTCCCAATTCGGGGGAGATACAGAAAGTAAAAGACCACACTTGGGTCGAACAAAAGACCACACTTGGGTTAACAATCAAATAAATTAAAATAAATACCTAAATAGAAATTAAATTAAACTTTGTTTCGTAGAGCAATTCGCGGAAGTTGGGTTTTACCGAAAAGGGTGCGTAGCAAGGTATACTAAATACTACCGCACTTTACTTTATTTTACAATGCAATCACGTAGTAAGCACTATGGCTTATAAATTTAAACTGCTAACTGGTCAGACGAACGTTGAGCGGCGTGACCGTGATCTGAGGCTAAGCTCTCACACACCGAGAGGTTTCTACCTCTGGCTTAAATAGTGTTTGGCTGTACTTCAAAATTAGCATAAGCTAAAAACGCGCGCTTCTTCTGACAGGAAGTTGAAGCAGAGAGGAGATAGACAGATTTAACTTAAAATAAAACTTGGTTAGTTTAATTAAAACCTTACAAACTAACACTTATTTTCTGCTTTCCGAGATTTGAATTCCATTTTTGCTTTACTTTTACCAAGGTAATTTTTTTTGAAGTTTCTTTCCAACTTTTCACAGAGGTTTCGTGATTTCGTGTAACTATTCCTATTTTTCAGAATTTTCTTTTTCACGTTACTTTTGTTTTACATTATTATGACTGGTAACTATAATGCATTTGTTTTCCATTTTAATTTTATGAGTATTTCTAACATCGGGATTTCATCGTGATCAAAATAAGTGCTCCTATTTTTCAGAATTCTTCTTTCTGACGTTACTTTCTCTTTGTATCATAATGACTGCTGACTAAACTACATCCTTATTTTCCTTTTTAATCTTATGGGTACTTCTAACATCACCAAATGAGCCAAAGTTCATCTAGAGAATCAATCTACCATGAATGATTAACTCGAAAATACTTGTTGATATTCAAAACTAGCTCAGGATTTTGATCCTCACGTGGAGAATTTTTATAGTGATATTCAAACCAAAGCCAGAGTTAAAGATGTTAAATGTATTTTGCCTACACATCTGCAAAAACAACTTTTAGACAACTTAAATAAACTTAGACTTTTATGTTATCACAGAAATTTCTCCCATTTCCATGATAAAAAACTACAATATTCAGTGTTAAGTAATCATTCTGTATACGTTTTACTATGCAAAGCTATTTCTTCTCAGCCGTCTACATCGTTTCAATCACAATTTAATACTGGAAAGAAATCAAATTCTGTTGCGATTAAAGCTCCAGCTTCTCAAGCTTCCAAAACTGCTAATGTGTATAAAAATTGCATTGCTACTATAGTATAGACACAAGATTTTCCTAATAATAAATCTATATCAGAAAATTTGCAAAGCGTTACATATATGACGGAAAGTTGAAAAAAATTCATCAATGTCAAACCAGTATTGACAGCAAGATTATCAGCTGTGTGTCAAAATAAACACGATAAGCAGTTAAAAATATCTAATTCAGATTTTCCAACGCTGATTTTAATTTTAAAATTACCAGTCATGTTATCCTGTATGCATAATTAATAATGTATTTAGTAGCATTTTACCCAAAGAACTAATAACGGACATTTCGTTGCAATAAGATATTTCAGCTTCGGAATTTAAACCTTTACATAAACTGTCAGAAAAATACAATACTAATGTTAAATGATTGTTGCAATTGTCAGTAGATGCTTCCAAAATATGCATATCAGCATGTTTCCTAACTATTGTAGATTACTATGTACTTTGGCCATGCAGATTACTATGTATTTTGGCATAATTCGATGTTTCCATTGTCAAGAAACGGGCCATGATATAATTAATTGCACTTTTTATACTATTCATATTGTTCAGAAAATCATTCTGGACAAGAATGCTCAGATAACAAACTTTCAAGTGTCAGCTGCACCATGACTAATAATTTGAATGGAACAAACCTTAATATTTTTTATCCAGCTTATTCGGTCTAATGTCCTACTTATCAAGCAGAAGTTAAAAAAATAAAAAAATAATACCTTGTATGGAGAATGTAACGTAAAATGTAAATATGTCCTCTTTCGTAAAAACTATATAATGTGATTTCAGCATCATATAAAATACACTATATGGAGCAATAAAAGCTACAAGTATTTCTAGGGTTAGCAGATATCAGCTGTTTTCAAGTTATATCAAAGCAGAGCTGTTTCTGTTTAACTATTTCTATATGCCATTGAAAATTCTATACATTTACTGTTTAGTAACAAAACTAAAACTTCCATATTGCAGTTTCCCAAAGAAATCAAAGAGAAGCTTCTCTTGTATATAACACAACATAAAAATAACATCAAATTTCCTGAGAAAAATCTTATCCTTACCAATAAAATCATGCAAATATATATCTAAAACTCTCAAGTAACAGCATCCAGTCTGGCATAATTAACAACAGAAAGAAACTATTTCAGTTTACTCCAAGAAGCTTACTGTATTAACTGCAAAATCAGGCCAATATCAAATACATCGAACAGCTTTCAAAATCCATCAAATGAAAATTCTAATACTAGAACTGAGCAATATGCATAAGTAAAGTTTGGACTCTCATCATCATATTTACCAAGAAAGATATTGAATCCATAATATTAAGTAATGAAAACAAGCGATTAACTATGACACCATTTTATTCATTTCCTTTGAACAAAATCCAAACATAATCCTACGGAAATTTAAGAACGCTCATCACCTATTTGGCTTCAGTGCTCATAATACAATTTGGGGATATCAACTGTACAAAAGTAATTATAGGTACAGGTATAAGTAGGGGGATACCAGATATTTACCAACAGGTGATCCAGGTGTTGTCCCTTCCTAATAACTTTCCCGAAAAGCCCAGATTGGAGCAGAAGGTGCCCGTTTCACGGTACCCTGCGTGCTCTACTACTGCCAGCAGTGCATTGGGGGCTCGTCCGCATGTCTAGAGCGCATCGTTTATATATTTTTGATCTATGAAAAATTACATTATGCATGGTGGTTTATGAATAATACTTCAACATGGTGATACAGCTGATTTTACATGGTAGTTACAAATTTGTTGCATACTGTTAAAACATATGGGTTACGATTGTTTTCATCCTAGGAGGAAAAACAAGAGATCCTTTATAAGGTAAAAAAATCAAAACTATAGACAAACTATAGACAAAACTATAGACTTCGTTGATTTAATAACCAGTAAAAAGCTTAACTGGATTGAGCATCTTAAATTCGAAGCTCAAAAACTTCAGAAATTGCAAATAATTTAGGACAAATTAAGAGTGTAATATGGGCCTTAATCTATAAATTCAGAAAAGCGTGTTCAACTCAATAATAAAAGTACATTACTATATGGAACAGAAATTCGGCCACGCCTTTGATCAAAAGAAATGAAAAGCTACCACAGGCAATTCAACGCCCATCTCTCATTTGAATAACAAGATCCTGCGGAATTATTCCAACTCAGCAATCTGTGAACAGGCGAGAATACCCCCTGGCACATCATAGCACAAAATGAACATGCGATTGGAATTAAGGTCGTTAACTAGAACAGAAAGATTTTTTGAATGTGAAATGCCACTAGAAAATCCAGTTCAATCTTTGCCTTCAGCCTTTAAAGAAATTATGTTTTAGTTCTGGTTTCATCCACAGATGGCTCCAGTAGCTTGTCTTCTGTCCAGACTTTCTTATCTTATCTAATCATTATATCTTGTCTCGTTCATTTGCGCTTTTGCAGCTGAGGATGGTGGTTCGGTAAAACCATCAAAACTAGTCCTGTGAAAATTTGAAAATATAACGCTGATCTTTGTTGTTTGACTTCTAAATTAATATTCAGGAGTACAGTTTATATATGGAGGTAGTTTACGCTTAGCGGGATGAAGAAAATGAAAATTAAATCTCAAAAACCTATCAGAGAATAAAATGTTATCATTACAATTTATAAAATATTTGACTCCAATTCTTAACAGATCTTTATGAAAATAAAATTTATAGATAATGTTCGGGACTGCCTCTTTCTCCACATACACACTGGTCTGATTTAGCTAAGTTCCTTGTATAAAAGTACGTGGGAAAAGGGCCATGCCCTGATAATAACCACGTTATTTCTCTTGCTATTAAACTGGGTGCAGTGCCTACTTTTGGGAACAATTGATAAGTCTTTCTTCCTTTTTCGGCTTTGTCCCATCAGTTCTGCCATTCAGTTTCAGGTTTGTTGCTTATGAATTTTTTAAGGTGTGAGGAAAGCCACGGTACTGATAAGTTTTGTGCATTTTGACCCCTAGCTGCTTCTTTGGCTAGGATGTCAGCCTCCTTGTTGCCTTTTGTTCCTGCGTGTGTTTTCAACCAAGTGACAACGAAGTGTTGATTTTGTGATGCTGAAGTTCTTTCTGTAATCTCTTGGATTAATTTTAATAGGTGGTTCGGGTTTGCGATGGCATGTATCGCTGAAAGACTGTCTGTAAAGATATATGCTGTTTTTAGGGAGTTTGTGATGCTGTATTTTATTGCTTAGAAGAGCGCTACTGATTCCGCTTGGAATACACTATTTTCTTGATCTAGGTGGAACTTTTGTTCTGTTGTCGAGTTGGGATCTATGTAGATTTTGATTGCGCTGCCTTTACCTTCTTCTAGGTCGGAACCGTCTGTATAGAGTTGAGGGAATTTTTTTTCGTTTACTTCCTTTTTTATGCTTAATGTGATATTATTTTTCTTTCCTGGGTGATGCTCATATGGGTGTGCCGGAGTCTCGTATTTCTCTGCTAAAAGTTATAATGATTTGTAATGGCTCTCTGCTAAAAGTTCTAATGATTTGTAATGGCTCTTCTTTCGTAGTTGTAGTACGGTTGTCTTATGGAATTCTTGTTCAGCGCGTATAAAAAGTGGCATGTTGTTAGCGATTTGGAAGAGGGCCGCATTTGATGTTGTTCTATAGCTTCCGGTGTAGTTGAGAAGGAAGGGTCGCTGGATTGTTTGAAGCTTTTGTTGCTTTCGTTTTGGCATTGGTTCTGCTCATACGGCTGCCCCGTATAAGGCAATCTTCTCGATTACTGTATGGTATATGATGTTTTGGATGAACTTGAACTAAGATGAAACAATTTAGAAATTTTGCACCGTATGTGGCTCAAGAATGTCCATATCTTCCGTGAAATGTTTTGCCATTCTATAATTTTTTGGCGCGGCGTTGTGTGCTTTTCTGTATCTACGGTGAAAATTGTTATTTCATTGTTATTGTTTAGTCTGTTGATACAATAAAAGAAATTTCTGTGAGTCTGAAATATTATACGAAAACGATTTGAAAACATATTTCAAAAAATGAATAAAACGTTGACATTAGTGCTTTACAATCGAAAGAAACTGCTTTATAGGATATGTAATATATATTGACTTTTATGGAATCATAAAACACGCAGGAACAAAATTACATTCTTTATAACAGTAATAAAATCCATATTCGATGCATTTACATGCATTTATAAATGCAGTAACATTTTGGTTAACCGAGCTTCCCATAACTAAAACATTTTTGAAAAAAAAAAAAAAAAAAAAAAGAAAGAAAGAAAAAGAAGAAATATTTTTGTTTCCAGAGCGCGAAACTGTATCGGAAATTCTAAATATATGCCATTTTAAAAGTATTTTGCGATATTGCTGTTAAACTGAATTTTATTGTTTAAATGCGAAGAACGTGATATTTAATAAAAAATCTGAAATGTTTCAGATTTTAAATTACGTCCAAAGGGACGTTTATTTGACATTTTGTGTGTTACCTTTATTTGTTAAATACCATGTTCTTCGCACTGAAACCATAAAATTCAGTTCAACAGCAATATCGCAAAATAATTTTAAATTGAGCATATCTTTAGAAATTTCGGTACACGCTCTCACGCGCTGGAGATAAAAATGTTTTTCTGTACAACGTTGGTATTGCTGGCTTTGAAATCTTTGAGTTTGTTAATGAAAAATTCGTTAAAGTTTTAGAGAATATTGTTACGAATTTCACATTTATTTGGCTATTTATTTAGAACTGTAATTAAAATTCCTTTTTATTTTCCCGTGC
Organism: Stegodyphus mimosarum; assembly: GCA_000611955.2. Lineage (NCBI taxonomy): Eukaryota > Metazoa > Arthropoda > Arachnida > Araneae > Eresidae > Stegodyphus > Stegodyphus mimosarum. Next base: position 298,366 of record KK121357.1, on the reverse strand, counting down.
AACGCACGCAGACGATTTTTGAAGAGAAAGCTACGTCAAAAAAATAATAATAATAACATGCATACATTTATGCAGATTTTTCATTTTTTAAACTTTAATGCAGAGCGATAACATTTAGTGGCAACAATTTGAAAAGTGAATCGGGCATTCAGAGTGAAACAACGCAAAATCGCAAAACGAAAGTAATAGTCCTTCGGGACTAAATCCCTTTGGACTAAAAATAGAGAAAGGAGGCATCCCTGTAAGGATAAACAACACCTCACTCGAGACTGCTATTACATATAAGGTATTATCTCCCACCTTTCTGCATGCTTCGTGATGTAACGTAGCACACTCGGTGTGTATTCAAGAGGTCGAGGTTCAAGTCCAGGCCAGGTATTTATACATTTTTCACATTTCCTGCTTCAAAATAACCTAATGTCTCTGTAAGGTTATTTCGATGCAGGAAATCATGAAAATTAGCAACGCCTTCGCCAGGACATGGACCACGGGTATCTATAATACGCGCTCAGCGTGCTGACTACAACACCACGAAGGCTGCGAAGAAGGTGGGAGAAATTCCTTTATATACTCGCCCTTTTAAAGGGCAACAGGGTTTCATGGAACCCAATAGCCAAATTCCGGTGGTAAGGAATTATCATCCACCACCTTTTTAGTTCGGGCGCCAGTGTAGATACATTAGGTATTTATGAGGCAGAAGTCATGGAATGAGCAACGCCGGGACTCAGACCACGGACCTCTTGAATACGCGCCGAGCGTGCTGACGATTACACTACGAAGGCATGCGAGGAAGGCGGCAGAAATACGTTATAACTCTACATACCTATTGTTAAACATGGGTTGTTCACTCAACTTCATCCTTATTTGAACTGCATATGTGTCTGGCTGCAGAGATGGGATAGCGGTTGAGTGAGGGTAAATCACGGAGAACGCATGGATGTCTGTAAGAGTATAGTGTTTGCGCACAAAAGCGTGTGGTGTAAAGGTTCAGTGTCTGCGCAAGGGGGCACTCAAAATACACGTCGAGACAAATCCTTTCGAGAGATTGATGGCAAGAGAAGAAGGGTGATAGACACTTCAACAGCCAGTTCCCGGGAAATCTCCTTTGAAATTAGAAATTGGGTCTGAAGCTTAACAGTTATTAAGGTACATGCGACACAGAAGAGGGGCTGCTTAGCCCCAAGTTCTATTGTTGTCATCTTTACGCGATTTAAATGCTCGTCCTCCGTACATGAACCAAGGGGGTCTCTGACATATCGCTCGAACCGACGAGCCAGGATCGAAAGCTCTGTCAATAGGCGCTCACTCACATTTCCCAACTATCCAAGAAAGGAGGCAAGATCTACCACAGCTCGGGGTTGATTGTACCGCAGAAGATAATACACTGTCCCTTTTAATCGTAGTCAGATAGACTGGGCCACCAAACACTCCAGGCACTCCCAAGTGTAAGCCGCGTGGAGGATATATATAGCACAGTATTGAGGCACTAGGTCCCCTCCAAAAACCTCAAGCATTGCGACCTGCCTCGCTCAACGGGTCGATCAACGGGTTTTTTTCCATCCGGTCAACCAAACTTTATCTACCATATAGCTTCACCACAACCAACGGAACAGACAAGGCAGTACCATATGGTCTCTGCCAAGCCTGAACCAACTATTGTCAGCTATGGCTCTAGTCCTGTGAAGACTGTTTTATACCCCCGTAGCCGAGACTGCCTAAGTACAGATAATAACAAGTAGCTTCCCAAGTATTACCTGACTAGACCTCCAAGACGAAAGTTACTTAGGTACAGCAATACCTCATGCCCTGCGGTATTACAGAAGTCTGGCCTATCTCCTCCTGTACTTGTATTTTTGTGGAATATGATGGATTACGCCGCTCAGCGCGTATAGCATTTAGTGATACTGACAATTGTACCGATGAGCCCGCGTTCGAATCTCAGAGAAGACATGGATGTTTGTAAGAGTATTGTGTCTGTGCGGAAAAGTATCACTCGAAAGTCAAAGTCGAAAGTCCTCTCTAGAGGTTAGTTTAAGAGGAAGAGTTGTGAGGATTCCCACAGACCCTACGGGATGTTATTTCTTAATATTGCAGCAAACGCTTAACAGCCAGTAAGGCCTCGGGCTACCTAATACATATCTACAGACAGGCACAAAAACCAGCCTTGCATCAACTGGTATCTGAATATGCGCGCGCTGTTCTGTTAGGTATAGTGTTAAGCGACGCTGATAATCTTACCGATGGACAGGGGTTCGAATCTCGGAGAAGGCATGGTTATCTGTTAAGTGTGCAGTGTCTGTGAAGCATAGAGCGGCTTAAAATACTGATGAAGCAGAAGTTGCTTCGACTGCTATGGCGCTAGGGAAGAATGATGGGAGAACTGGAGAGCGTCCCTCTGTTGTTTTGCATCAAATTGGGCAGAACTGCAGAGGATGGTGGATGTATATCTGTACAACTGATACTGAAATTCTAGTCTCTCACTCATTTCAACACATGCTCTTTTGGAAAGCCAAGAACGGATAAAAGATTTTAAAAAAATCAGGTTTTTGTTTTTCTCACCCTTAACAAGTTCCCTTGTTCACTACTTAGCCACACATTTCTTTTCCTTTATTTTAAAACCTCCAGCTAACTAACTGTACACAATTTTCAAAATTATGGTTCTGAAATTTACTTATACTGCATCGATTACACAGATTCTTGTTGCTAATTTTCAATATTTTTAACATTAATTTTATAGTGGCAGTTGAAAATGGACAGCAACATTTAGCAATCGAGGGGAAATTAAGATTTCTACAGACGTCAATTACGATTAAGATTTCAATTTCGGTGATCCTCAACGGACCTAGATATTAACCTTCTAAGTTTGTGCTAGTGAAAATGGTACTTATGGTACTTTAAACTCTTGATTATGTGAGACTAATGCTAACTGTGTCATCCAAACAAACGTGCCCTAGAAGCTAATAATATTCTACTACTGGTAAATAAAAATTAAGGAAGGAATGGGCAGAGCAGCCTGTACAGCTTTGTAATTACATCACTTATTAACAGACTGAAAAACATGATTTCGATTATCGATTGAAACAAAATATTTACTAATTAATTTTCTTATATTTCTATTTAGAAATCTGCAGTAATACCGCGCATGAAACATCATTGAAAATAAATAAATTCCTGTATCATTTACTCCTACTATAGTACGAATGTTAAGCCAATTATTAGAATCGCTTTAAATTATTCATAGAATGAGTTTGCCAATAATCCTTACGTTATCTTGTCACAACACTTCTGAGTTACCGCTCTGCCAGAAACATTTTAAAGATTCTCTTGAAAGAATATTAAATAAATTTAATCGTTATATCAACGTAAATAAGCTTTGAAGCAATGTATGATTGATGAAAGACTAAATCAATTTGAAATGTTTGAGGATTTATGCTTTAGATATGATCTTTCCCTTAATTAAATCAGATTATTCCGATGACAACGACTACTAGAATAATGCATAATTCTAAAGCCTTTACTTTAAAATAAATGTGAGTAAACATTTCTATTCTAAGCCTTTTAAGAGAAAATATAATTTTATTAACGTCTCTGAAGCACTTGACATTATTTTGTCTGAAGTTTCATAAAACTGTGCTATGTATAACTTGTGTATTGTGTTTAGAGATTTAATTATTTAAAAATTATGTTTAGTACTATAAGTTTTAAACGTCATATAAAAGTAACAGACGTTATGCTTCTTAAATATTATATTTAGCAATTTTAAGTCCTTAGTGCAAAAAAAATCACTTGACAAATATTTAAATAACATGCTCTCAAAGGTATGAAGTGCAAACATCTTTTATTTGAGCAGAATATATTTCGCAGACTTTACTCATACATTTCTAAGAAAGCATATTAGGAAGTAAGGATAGTATTAAAAATATTTTTCATTAATTTTATGCTCCTAACGTATGAATAAAATTCATTGAAAGAAGTGTTTTAGGTATGTTGCCGTAAATTCACAAAACAAAAAGAAAAATTTAATATTCTCCAGAAATTCAACTAGCGTATAATTAAGCAAAATATTCAAATCATTTTGCGCTGCTAATAAAATACTTTTATGTGGATATACACAAGTCTCATAGTATTTAAATTCTCCACTTTTTGATACTCTTAGATTTTATTTTTAGCCTTCTCGAGATTACTAAACTGATTTATATAAGTTGGCAATTTTATCGCAGGACTCAAAATATCAAGGCTAAGTAACCGGCATTTGAGATGATAATATCATTTTGGATAGAAGGTACTTAAAATTCACTATTCCGAAAGTCCCTTTGTAAGACTAGTATTAGAAGAAGGGTTAAAATTTGTTTAAACTCGTTTTCTCGTCGGGGATGCTGTGCTGTGCAACTGAACTGCGGAAAGCCCTATTTTTATTACCAAAGATCTAATTTTTTAGACTTTTTATTTAGAGTATTTTATTAGACATAATTTCTTATTGCAAGCACAATATTTCTGTCCACCGAAAAGTAGGGATGTCTTCGGATAGAAGCTTGTAGGGTTTATATCTATTTCAACTAACATTTATTTTAAGTTAATATTCCTTTCCTGTTTAGCCTTCATTTTGTCCTAGAAGTGTCCGTGCCAGAGTATGTAAATTGTAGTAGCACGCGCAGTTTATTCAAATTTAGCGGAAGCTAGTTGAATTAAATAGTAGACGAAACCAGAGTGTGAGAGTCTTGCTTTCAAGCTACGCTGAAGATATTGCTCGGCAGAATTTAGACCAGCGCGTATCGGCCTGTGTGCCTAGCTTTGCAGAAGTGCTAGATTTCAACTGTTAAATCAGTAATCTTCCTGAATATCAGCGATAATTAAAAACGCGGTTAGTTGGGATCTCAGAGCATCGTCGATAGTGTTTGATATTTGTTCATCTAGTTTCTTATTTTCAGTTTTACCTTTCTTTTAGTTGAACCGCCGGGTTGGCGCAGTTTGCGAATGTCAAGTAGACGTATCTGGGACGTATCTGTCACTAAAAAGGGTTCTAACTCCTTCTTACGTTTCTGTGTATACTTACATATAGCTACGAACACTGCCCAAGTTTCTGACAAGTTGGGCTAGCGAGATCTTACAAGCTTTTAAGTTAAACTTAACAGAAACATGTTTTGTTTAATAAACTAGCTCTTATTTGCGTTGTACATAAGGAAACCACAAATATTCCTATACAGCAGGCAGCTAGCCAGCGCCTACCAATCGATATATAGTTTTAGGATAAGATTCCTTATCTGCTCTGCAGCCGATATGCTTATCATAAACACAGTCTGGTCCTAAGAAATGGCGTCGCTATGATCATTCTTAATATCTTCTAAAGATCAAGATTAGGATCACTGTAATTGAAAACAAGGCATCATCGAAGTTTAAAATCACATAGGGACCACACACGTGTTGTTGAATTTGGTTTCATTTTCCACAGATAATAAACAATAACGTCTGTAATAAGCAAACACCAGTGGTGATAAAATTTAGGTATGTCGTAGTGAAATTATTCTCATGTAGTATATCTACGACACCTGAACATCAGACATGTTTTTTGTAGTTATACAATAGCATAGCTATTTTGAAAACATTAAATAAAAGAAATATTAGATTTTTAAAATAGACAAATTGAAGAACACATTTACGATTATTAGAACATATTTTTAAAACAGACGTCATCTTTATGATAAAAATAATTGCTTCGAATTATAATAAGTATTAATTCGTATCGTAATTAAATAGCTGACAAACATTGAGTACAAATAAGAATGCATAAGATGTCTTTTGATATGAATTAAATTTTCCATCAATTACAGAAATAATTTGCGGATAAGTTTTAGATTATTACTCGCTTGCTAATATGTGTTTCCTTTTCATTCTATTTTTAATTAGTTTCAAACGCTGAGGAATAAGCAGCAGTTTTTCTCATCCTTCAGACTATGAGAAACTATGAGAAAAACTTCAGACTATGAGAGGCTAGAAAAATGGAGATATTCTGTTCCCTTGAGTCCCATGTTGAATATGTGATACGCGTAGTAAGCGCGTATGAGAAAGAAATAATTTATACACAGCAAAAGAAAAGAAAAGGAAGTGCGTCTTCAGACTAGAAGTAAAAGAAAAGACAGAATGAGTATTGAAATTTTGCTCCTCCACATTTGCATATCGATATTAAACTCCAAAACTCAAAAACATCATTCGTGAAAAGTTATATTTATAAATGTGATTAAAATTACTTTTTCATATTTCCAAATATTCCATGATCTGGAATGTAATAAGTGTATATTCAGTAGAATAACTGAGAAAGTTGACAAATTTTCTATTTGTTGTTGAGAGAAAAAAACTTGTATAAACTAGCATCGAAATCACATAATTATCTGTAGTTCTATTTCATCATCCGATCTGAACCTCTTTTCAGAGCATGCCTTCTTGAGAGGTTCAATCAAGACCTGTTGAACTAATTCACTAAAGCTCATGCCTTCGAAGAAGCACAATTGCATAAATGTCCATATTATTTTATATCAGTTTATATTTAAACCCAAAGTTATGTTGAATATCAAATTCAACGTCTGTAAGGATTCATTTATTCGGTATACTTTGAAAATACTTCTGGATGAACGGCATACACAGACACTTATATATATGTATGTAAAATTAAAAATATATAAATCAAAATTATAAGTTAAACTAACTCCTCTTAATTCTCAGTCTCTATTCTAAAAACCGTAGTCATTTCTAGATCAATTCATCTCGCATGGCTTGCTTCTACGCTTCTAGGAATCTTCAACGCTTGTTTGACTCATTGCTCCTTCCCGCAGCATTGGAAGATTGCTAAGATTTTACAGCTTCCAAAACCAAGAAAAGACAATATCAAAGCTAAGCATTTTCACTCTATCAGCTTACTACCCACTGTGGGTAAAATTTTTAAAAGAATCATTATTTGCCGTATGAACTTCTACCTGATTTCCAAGTACGGGTTCAGAAAGGATTTTTCAACGACCAAACAACTTCTTCGACTTACAGAATTCTCAGGGTCAGCCCTGCACCATAAACGTTGCAATGCCGTCCTCATGCTGGACGCGACGAGAGCCTTCGACTGCGTCGAAATTGATTCAATTGGAGTTTCCGAGGGTACCTCTTCGGCTATTAAAATCATACCTCACTAATAGACTCTTTACTGTGAATTGTGATGAGAGCTACTACATATATACTAGGATTACGGCTGGTGTCCGCAAGGCTCCTGTTAGGAACTTGTGCTTTATTTGTTCTATACAGCGGACTTTCCTAAAGCAAATCTTAGTAACAATATGATTCTGTCATGCTACGTGACGATACTACAGTAGCTGTCAGATAATTTCAACCCAGCAGGCCTATCAGCATTCTTCAGGACTTTATTATTCAAATAGAAAACTGGTATACTAATTGGAGGATCTCCATCAATGCTGCGAAATCTCAACTCCTCTTTAAAGGGAGCAGAAGACTTCATAATACTTCAGTGCAACTTCTGCATCTTTTTGGATAAATTGTAACAAGAGTTGACAAAGCGAATTATCTGGAGGTTATACTCAATCAGAATCTCACCCCGTATTCTGACATTAGGCGTGTTGCTGGTAAATCCTTAGCAGCTGCTAATCAGTTATATGTCCTGTTAGACAAAAATCTCTGGACTTATCAGGAAATGCCATATTGCAATTCTACGTCTCATCAGGAGTTACGCATCACTGATTTAGGCCACCGCTTCTTCTGCTAACACCAAGAAGGTGCGGATAGTGCGGAACAAAATTCCGAGAATTATTACAGGGACCCACTTTTATATCAGAAATGATATCCTTCACAATGAGCTTCAATGGACGACTACTTACATAGACTCAATGACAAATTTTTCAACAAAGGACTTTTCGGTGACGCAGGAAACTTTAATGCTGCACTACAGCACAGATCCTAAGGTCTTCACCATCCGTCCATTTACAGCGCGCAGAATGTGTTACCACATATTCGTGACCTGAACCTTTTCGTCTCCCATGCATAATTGTCATGAGTTTGAATTCATGAGCTTGCATTTGTTTATTTTGTAGTATACGTATATTGTTTGTAACATATTTCTGTATGTACATTTCATGTATCTATTCATACTTTACTGAGTTATCTGCACGTTCTAGTATCTTCCATTACACATTTTCATCTTAGGTTGCCTCCCTCACTATTACCTACTTCCATACGCCAGGTCGGTTTGTGATTTCTTAATGACCATGGTCCCCTTTCCTCTTCTTTTTCGCCTTTATTGCATTCATCCATTGTGGGAATTCATCAGAATGCTTCCACATGAAGTGCCCTCAGACTTTTACATCAGCAGAGTTTTGGACAGCCAAGCTTTCTTGGCTAGTAAAGCATAAGTCAGCATTACAGCATTAAGCATGGACATTATACATTTACAAACATCCATGCCTTCTTCGGAATTCAAACCCTGGCCCTTCGACACGGCAGTCTAACCACTATACCGGTTGTGTGCCTCTGTACATTAGAATTTTAGTACTAACACATCTGCCCAATCTGCATATTAGTAATGCTGATGGCTGTAAATTCGAATTTTAGTATCAATTTCTATTATATAACTAAATGGAAAGAGAGATAATAAATGAAAAATTTTCAATTCTAAGGAAAATTAAACTTCAGTACAAAATTTAGATCTGTTTCGTGTAAAATTAACTAGGAGATCATGAATAAAAATGTGTTTTCATCATCAAATAGTATTCCAAGATTTATTGATCAGTGAATTATTTACATCAAATGTAGGGTAAACAGTAACTTGATGAAAGAATGTATATTAGAAAGCCACATTTCTTCTGTAAAGTAGGTCACAAATTTTTAATCTTGTCTAGTTATATTATTTGTCAAGCAATATACACAGTAAAATGCAAATTTAAAATTATCTTTCTTCTTTCAAATATGTGTGATTATTTAAATCTGCAGGATTACAAAAGTGTGTTCTGATTGTATGGTAGTAAAATGAATGTTTATTCTTTAATAGTATCAAGATACGAATTAAAGTAATTATACTACAACAAACAAATAACGCAATGTAATTTCATCTGGTGATCCAGGGAATCCTAATATGGAATTCCAGAAGCATTTAGAAAAGGTCATATTTTTTAAGGTTTACAAATATTTACTGAACATCATTTCTTGTCATTTAGATCATCGTTTCTTCCAAATGGCAGGTGCTGGAGAGAAGTAAATACTTGAAATCTATTTCGAGCTCCATTTTGAGTTAGAGGGAAAAATAGAATATTTTTTATTATATAAATCCTCATCGTATCGTATCTTAGATATAGATCAAACAAAGTTTTCTAATTTAAACGAGAAACTACAGCCCATATTCTAAAATAAAAAGATGTTTTAAAACTGGGAAGGAGATTTACTTGATATATACTCGGATTTATAGTTTTATTATTCATCATGGTTTTCGTTCTATCTGCGCAAAGAGATATTTTAATGAAAAATTCAAAAGCATCGAAATAGTCTTAAACTATTCAAACTACACTTATGTCCATAAATTAAGGATAACTGAGAATCACACGAAAATCGAACTCTAAAGTGAAAATTTCACCTGTAGAATTATTCCACACCTCTTCAAAAATAATACGCAAATTACAGGAAGCCATCAGATAACGCCGATATTACGATACTATTACGAGAGTATAAGAGAATTGTATATAAGGAATGGTAGCAAAGAATTAAACTTGTTCAAGCGTTCTGTAAGCCGCTTAGTGCCACAATCGAATAGTTATGACACAAAGAACGCGTGTGAATGATTTTTTTATGTGGTAGAATTATCGGCCGCCTGTTAGGTGGGCTTTCTCAAATTGAAGTATTCGAGAAATTTGGAATAGCCCAAAGTGTCATCTCTAGGCTTTGGCAACAATTCTAAAATGATGGACATGTTAGTAGATGTTACAGTACAAATCGCTGTCGCCAGCGATTAACTTGGAGTAGAGAACATATGTACAATCTGGACATGGTTACAGTGGGCTTGTATGATCTTTTCCGACGAGTCCAGCTTTAGCTTGCAGTCTGATTTACGTCGGACTTTGATATGGAGAATTCCAGGTACCCACTATCACCAAGAAAACATCATTGAACGACACCGCTACGGTGGTTACTCGTTTGGGATGGAATTATACTGGGCTCCAGAACAGATCTGCACGTTCAGAACGGAAGTATGAAAAGACAAATTTACGGAGACATAATTCTGGTACAACATATACGTTTGCTTAGGAGTGCATCATTGACAAATTGTGTTTATGGATGACAACGCCCGTTCTCACCGCGCAAAAATTGTAAAGGAATGTCTTCAATCTCAAGATATACACGTATGGAATAGCCAACATTCTCACCTGACCTAAATCCTATAAAGCATATGTGGGACATGCTTGGCCGACGAATTACAGTCTGCCAGGCACCTCCTACATGTGTACCGGTGCTTCGGAGAGCATTGCTTGCTGAATTAAGCAATGTTTCCTAGATCAGCTCGATAAATTTATACTCGTCGTGCCTAGGCTTTGTGTGGACTATATTTCATCGTCTGGGAGACATACAATGTAGTAACTGTCATACTAGTCATGTAATGTTAAGTTTTTGTAAGGTAGATATTTTTTGTAATAGCTTTCGGGAAGAAAACTCGTAGTTTTTATGAATGGTATCATACATAAATGATCTTATTTGTTCTTTATCTTTTGTTCAATAAATGGGCCTAATGAATAAGTCACCTTTGTTTTGTTTCTGAACCTTTATTTGACGGATCTGCCATTATCCTTAATTTATGGACATGAGTGTATATTCAGTAGACTAAAGTCCTAAATATATAACAAATCTAAAATAATTGTAAAGGTTGGTCCAATACTTTAAACTCGATCTGTGGTTTATATATGAACACAACAATTAAATCTTAATTATTTTGTGCTTTTAAAAATCTTTTTACTGTGTAAAGATTAACTGAACTTGATATTGTTAACAGATATCAGCCAGTACAATATATAATCCCGGGCTGATACAAAAAGCGACAATTATCTATGAGGCATATCAACGTCTTGCTCCTAATCATTGCATTAAGAAACAAGATGCGCTATTTGCGAAACAAGCAAATCATGAAAAAGTTGAACTCGAAATAATGAATTAGAAAAATTATATAGCTACAATACATATATATATATATATATATATGTATATATATATATAT
>KK121357.1:275857-287104 GCA_000611955.2 Stegodyphus mimosarum | reverse complement strand
ATATATATATATGTATTGTAGCTATATATTTTTATTGTAGCTATATATAATGTAACCAAACACAATGTATTTCGCATTGTAGCTCATCATAGCCACATATATATATATATACTTTCTTCTAAAAAATTTTAACTATTTTACAAACGCTTTTACTTATTGAAATTTGGTGAAATTCAATCTTTTATGTTTTGGCATCAAGTGAGAAGATCCAGTGTCTTTCAAGAGTTAAAGTTGAATAAGTCTCCCTTTGTCGTGGTGCCGTTTTACTTAGTATTGCACTAAGAGTCTAGAAGACTTAGTGGCAAGATCATATTCCTCAGTAATCGTACGACAGCTACATACAAATTAAACCCATAAGTATGTCATTCCATTATAAATTAAACAATTCTATTGTATTTATAATCAATAAGATATCTAAGGATTTCGTCAGCAAACAGCGCCGAGACAACAGCCTATTGCAGAAATGAACAATCGAAATGCTTTGATTGATTAAATGTCAAACTATACTTCCTTGGTTTGCGGCAGTTAGCACTGACTGATTGACTGCCAGGCTAATGCAGTTGCTTAATTGTACGATATCGGATTCTCGGAACTATTTCAGTTTAATTTGCTCAGTTATTAAATTAGTTTATTCGGTTATCAAAGTAAATAAGTTATTGTGATGATCAACACTAAATGAAGAAAAAGCTGCTTATTCTATAACTACGGGTTTCGAAACCATGACAAAATGTGCAATAATAGTATTTTTGCAAATAATTTCGATAAATTTAAAATTCATTTTTCTATTTACAGTCATTATCCAAACTAGTCACACAGTCAAACAGTTATGAATGTTTATGCATTAACTCAACGTGTTATGCAAATGTGTTATGAATGTCTAAATATGTATTATGATAGAAATCGTTTCATTGTGCATATACCGGAGTATTGTCAAGCATATTTATTTTTCAGTTAGGGCAAACATTCAGAGATTCAAATTCGAGCTGATTTAATATGACATGTTGCAAAGATGTATGCGATAAGGAAGTTTGTCTTAAAAGAAAAAAAAAATGTCAGATGCTTTTAAAAGAGTTTTTAATATTTTGATGCAGCACAAAATTTCAGATGTAGAGCGGGTATAAAATGAAATTCTTGATGCATTTTCTAGAATAAAGCTATAAAAGGAAATGTACGACGCATCTTATTATATTTATCTGTTGTTGTAGTTTATTTTTAAACTTGTCTCACATTTATTTAAGTTTGACTTAACAAACCGCTTCCTTTTGAATCATATCTGCCCTTTCCATAAAATACATATCAGCTTGATTTCAAAAGAGGAAAAGCATGCGAACAAGAGATTTATTTTTACTAGGAGAATACTTTTATCACGGCGCGAATTTCCACCACGTTAGGAGAATTTCTAAACCTGAACGGTTATAAAATATTTCCGTAAATACGGAATAAATTCTTATTCCAGATTCCTGTTATATTATAATTTCTGTCTTAGTTGTTCTGTTTTATTTAAATATATGTTGTTTTAATTATTAATATGTTATTTAAATAGATTTTAAGAAATTTTACATTAAAATTATTTAAAAATTTTTAAATTAAGAGTAAAACTGTTGAAAAATCGACAATAGAATTTTTAACCTTTTACTACCCTAAATTCGGCACGACTTCCGAATTGTAAGAGAATATTGTTTCATACAAAAAGACCTTTCCCCTCTCATTATCCAAGAAGTATTTAATATAAAAACGTCGATTACATTCTAACATCACCTTGGTTTATAAATGCAAGTTTCAAAGGGTAAAATGTGCAATATAATTTTTCTTCAACTGCTTAATTATTACTTACATTACTGCTTGTTTTTAGCTTGGTGTTATTTTTGGAAGAAGGGTGTAAAATCTTGAGTTGAAAAGATTTCGTGAAATCATTAATATAAATCCGAGGCTGTGAAGTTTCGCAAATTCTTCTTTTTCTTTTTTAACTTATATATCTATACACCAATACAGTATATGTTACATATCGATTAAATTGCTTCTATAATTTTTAAGCTAACATAACCTTTCTATTAAGAGGCATTCTGATGACGTCTCGCTGGTATTGTGTCAAGATTCAAAAATAGATATTTATATTTCAGAATGGCATTCAAGAAGGTAAATGCATGCAGTTTATGGTAGTTGTTTCATAACAGCTGGAGACCAAAAATAGATAAGGATAATAATATTCAGCTAGAATACTTGTGAATCCTAAACATTGTAAAATTTAGAAGTAGCGACAACGTTTTAACAATTTTGTAAACAACTATTTTTATGACCATCATCCTGAATACCTATTAAATTAACCTTGTCAGTTTTGCTTGAGGATTTTAAACATAATTTGATACACTGATCTTGCCTATGTTTTATCAGATTCCAATTAACTTAATTTGTCATTTTTTAAAATATTTTCCCCGCCTTCTTAGCATGCGTTCGTGATGTAATGGCCAGCACACTCGTCGCGTATTTTTGATTCGAGTCCCGGAGAGGGTATTGCTGATTTTTCACATCTCTTGCTTTAAAACAATCCAAATGTCTCTATAGCGGCGCTCGAAAGGTAGTGGATGAGGATTTTTCACCGGCAGGATTTGGCGATTGGATCCCCTAATCCCCAGTAGCCCTTTAAAAGAGGGAGTATATAAGATATTTCTCCTGAATTCTTAGCATGCCTTCGTGGTGTAATAGTCAGCACACTCGGCGCGTATTCGAGAGGTCCGAGGTTTGAATCCCAGAGAACGCATTGCTCGTTTTTCGGGTCTCCGGCTTCAAAAAAATCCTAATAACTCTACAATTTAACTTATTACTTTAATTTTTCATTAAACTTATATATATTTTAGTAACGTGCTTGAAATAAATTGAATGTGAACATTTCAGGTCTAATTCGTTGTGAAATTTCAAAATTAAAATTCAATCTTTCCCAGATATCGCTAAAATATTAGCAAAACCAAATGGCAAATTTTTCTTAGAAGTATGCATAATATTCTTCTTTGGTGCATTATACAATAAAACTTATGTACAGCATTAACGAAACCTCTTTTAAAAGAAACTAAATCTTGCAAGACTGAAACTAGGGATATATATATGCAATACAAACAGAAACTATTAAAATCCTTATCTTTCTTTCGAATGGAGCACTCTAGCCGTTTATAGGGGTTGCCCACTAATACGCGGGAAGCGTTGGACATTTTATTATGAAGGCACCTAATAGGTGGCCCACTGTTTCCTCCTATGGAGGTACGGACAAGTCACATTCATGCATTCTTCGAAATTGGAACCCGGGCTTTTCGGTACGGTAATCAGTGACCCTAACCGCTTCCCCGTCGATGTAGTACTCTTGAAGCTTAGTGTAACAGGTCTAGAATGTTTGTGAACAAAGAGAAATGGCTAACAGTCATAAAGCATAGTTACATTAACATTTTTGTTTCCTGTTCCAATGGCGGGCCCTCAGCCGACTTCGGCATGGCCAATACTAACACCAGAAGTGGTGGTCACTTTATTATAGAGAAACCTAATAGGTGGGAAACCTTTACCTCCTATGAAGGGACGGACAGTTACAGCCATGCCTTCTCTGATATTCGAACCCAGAACCTTTGGTATCGTAGCCGGCTCCCCTAACCACTATACCGTCTGGGCGGCATTTATATTAAACATATATATTTCGATTTCGATTTCGTTCCGTTTAAATCACATGCAATTTCACTCTATTCTCAAAGATTTAAAGGCTGCAAATTAAACAACTATTGCATTGAATTTGGTGCAGTTTTCATTGTACATTTCTACCCTTTTTTAATGGAACAGAATGTATAAGTCAAATTACTTCATGCTTTGGTGCTACATGCTAAACATGCCAGAGAAGAAATATTCGAGTCATAGCTGATCACTTGATCCATGGCAGAGGAATGATGGTTCGTTACGTAATGCCATCTCAGTTAACGGCTGCAAGAAGTGGGATAGAGTTTTACGAGATTGCAATGTCTACTCGTAATCAAGGTAACTGCGAGAGAGAATAGGAATTCAATTCCAGGCAACGTTCATGAACGTACTTTTCCTCCTCGCAACTGGCAATAAACATAATAAAAGTTCTTTAGCTCGCCTGGGTGATATTCAAAATACAACACAAATTGTCTGGTATTACAATTTCGTTTTCTTTATGTTCTTCATCGAAACAATGTTCTCATTATCTATGACTAAAATCATCACTACTATAGACACCTGAGCTCTTGCTACCCTTTTAGTCTGCCCATCCACCGCTTGGCTTCGTTTGGGGAATTTTAATTAGAATTTCAACAAATGATACGTAACATTTTTTTAAGTTGAATTGCTCAGTTAAAATTCTATGTTACTTGGAGCTTTCATATCTTCTTTTCTGTGATCCATATCATTTATTCCAAAAGGATTTAAAAATTAAAGCTACGTACTTTATCATTTTAAACAGGAGTCATCTTTCTGCAACTTCTAGTTCCCCCCCCCAGTCGACTAATTTAATAAATGTAAGAAACTCCACCACAAAGGGAAGAAATCCGAAGAAAAATTTTAACAAGGAGCCATCTTTTGGCAGCTCCTTGTTTTAATTCGACAGACAAATGTAATAAATTTAGGAATTTTCATAATAAATGAAAAAATACAAAGGAGAGTTTTCAAGGAATTTTAACACTCTTTATAACAAAAAGAAGCCAAAGACATCATACCATTTATGGATAAAAACTTGAACAATGTACCGAAATAAATCAAGAATTATTTTGTTTGCAGATTATAAGAAAATATGGACTGGAATTTAAACCATTTGGCATAGTACTTTAAAAAAAATAAATGTCGTTAAAGAAATTCATCTCCGCAAATGAGAAAACATTTTGTATCATTTCGACCGGAGAAAAGTCAAATGGATTATGATTCACAGACTAGCAATGTTGTGCAACGGGCGACTTGTTTCTTTTCGTTTACAGAGTAAAAATTTTGACTCTTTTCCCTTATAAGACACCACGCACCAAGCAATTTTCTATACAAAACATATGCTGTAGCGTTTTCTCATGGTCACCCCTAAATTATAATAGTTGTTCTTACCTTTTATAACAATGTTCTTGTTTTCAAAGTAAATGTTATCAATATGAAGTTTATGAAGTATGTTATGCTATTTCCTACAAAAAATATATGCTGTAGCGTTTTCTGATGGTCACTACTAAATTATAATAGTTGTTCTTACCTTTAACAATGTTCTTGGGTTCAAAGTAAATGTTGCCAATATGAAGTTTATAAAGCATGTCATTCTATTCCTTCATTGTTTATTTAAATAACTAAATATGGATTTCTTATATTTGAAAAGCACCGGCACCGTTCGGCACCGTTCGCCGATATTTGAGCCTCGGACCAAAATACCATTGTTTAGAGACTTTACCGCTCGGCTGTTGGTGGGCAAATTGAATTGAGCTGACTAATATATAAAGAATGCTATTGCGTTATGAATAGCAAGCTGCCGCATATCTTTCCAAAGGAACCTCTCTGTTGCAAGTTCTAATCTAACAAAAAATTACCGAAGTTATGTATCCCTTGATGCCAAATGTAGTCCGATTTATTTGACTAATGTAAAGTAAGGTTTACTAGCACGACAAGATAAATGTTCCCCAAGAGTTCATACTAAAATACGGCCTTCAGGAACCGAACTGTGAGTTTTATTATTAAAAGAAAGAAATATGTAATATACACGAAATTTTGCAACTTAAGAAGCGAATAAATACGAATTTCTTTTAACTATTTGCAGAAGACTTATCTTTATATTAGAAGCTGAAATTTAACAGCTTTGTCAGCAATATAAAATGTTTAGCCTCTGTCAGTTGCAACTGCTCTTTGAGAATCTAGCCAAAATACAGGTTTAGGATTAAATATACAATATATATATATAATACAATATACAATTTCAATTTTTGGATTATATTGATTTCTTCTGAAGCTCTGTTCTGCTAGGATATCAGTATATAAATAAAAAAGCCACTTTTATATAATTAGAATAAGCGATCTTATTACTGTGTCTACAATCTGCGCCATTATTTAGGTCTCATGTTTAAATGATTTAGTGATTTACATGGACAAAGTCCATTTTGCGGCCTTTTAGAGCTTTTCTGTAAGTGATACTTGTTGTACTGCGCATTAGCACGTAAGGCGTACTGAGTACGTTCGGTGCATTTAGCGCTGTTTTCATCAAAGAATCATAAGTCAAAATAACTACGAAATCTTTATTTTAACAAGCAATGGGAATTTTGCTTAACTAAGGCAAAACACAAATTAAAATAACAATCTTCAGAGGCATTAAAAATTGAAGTATTGAAAAGAATAACTTACATAGAATCATCGTCAATCCTAAATATCATCAGCTTACTTATTTAAACAATAAAAAGAAGCATACTTTGACACAGTACCTAAAAATAGAAAGCACTAAATGAATTAGACCTTTTGGCCCAGGTATAAGTAGTAAGGTGAGAATCGAATGCGAACACTTTCGCTTTCTCTCGCCAATAGATATCCTGGCGCACACGTTCGGACACTATGCTTTGGCGCACACTATGCTTTTGAGTTTCATTATGCAAAAAAAACCTAAATAATGCTAACAATACTTAACATTTTAGAGATTGCCGACTGATGGGAATTTAGTACATGCGGTACACATTATTCTTGCATTAGCTTTAGTATGGATGTCAGTTTAATTATACACAAATATTAAGTCAATATTGAATATAATTATCTTCTTACTTTAAATATTTCCTTTAGTAATTCTGAAAAAAATTACTGTTCTTCAAACGAGAGTTAAAAAACGTTAAATTAAAACCAATCACTGTATCTGTGCAGAGGCATTTGTATAAAGATATGCAGCCATATATGACATCGACAGTTTGTACTTTATTAAGCATTACATTTTTCAAGATAAAAGAGCCAAAGCAATAACAGGCTACATTGAAAAGAAATTTAATTTAAACATTTCTGCTCCTTGAGGAAAGACTGATAATTCGTTAACAAAGATGTTCTCATTCATACAACCTCAGAAAGAGAAATTTAGAAATTTAATATTTAAATATCAAGTTTAAGATTTAATTATCTTCCTATAACGAACTTCTTGTTTCTTTACTACGTACCTTTGCGGTGTAATTGGTGTTATATCCGGCTATAGCTTTCGAAACATCCGGAACTTGAAATTGGGGAAAGGGATTATTTCTCCGTGCTTCATGTTTCTTACAGCTTAATAATACATTCTTCGATACATCTTTAAAAATTACGTGCAACTTATGTTTATTATACTAATTTTATAAGGTATTTCTCTCACCTTCTTAACGTGCCTTTGTGGTTTAATGGTCAAGCCCACTCGGCATGTATTCGAGAAGTCTGAGGTTCGAGTCCCGGCGACGGCAATGCTCATTTTTATGTCTCCTGCTTCCAAATAACATAATATATCTAAACTGGCGCCCGAACTAAAAAAAAAGTATGGTGGATGAGGATTCTTCACCACCAAGATTTCGCGATTGATTCCTCTAATCCCCAGTCGCCCTTTAAAAGGGGCAGTATATAAGGTATTTTTCTCTCTTTCTTAGCATGCCTTTGTTGTGTAATGGCCAAGCATACACGGCGAGTATTCGAGAAGTCCGCGGTTCGAGTCCGAGCGAGGACATTGCTCATTCTTCATGTCTCCTGCTTCCAAATAATTTAATATCTTTCTAATGTTAGTCACTATGATTTTTAATTGTAATAAAGGCAGAGTTTTGCTCCTTTTAAATGGTAAGCTATCAAATTATTTGTCATCATAATTTTACAATAAAAGACTGCATTAAAAGCCAAACGCTGGACACAATACTTCTGTTAAATTTGTTTTTGTCCTAATCGGACATATCGAAGTTCCCCTGCTCACTGAAGAGCAAGAGATTTCAAGCTTAATTCGTCTTTACTTCTATTAAATGAAGTATTAATTTTCAATAACTCTAACACTCAAAGCCATTCGTAAGCATTAAATTAGTGAAGTGTCGATGACTGCCAAATGAAGTTTCTTAATTGTGTCGAACAATGCAATTCAACAAAAATCAGAATGGAATTCTTGCAGAGATTAAAACATCCTGATCATTATAAATTCATCACTAACTAGCTCTCAAATTAACCTCTTTTGCTGCCCACCGCAGTTAACGTTCATCCAGCTATTAACAGTCATTATTTATCATCATTCTCGGCTTCAAACGTTATTGTGAAACCGCGGTTGTACACAAAGAGAAATAGAGCCGTGGATTCATATCTAATTACCAGAAACTGCGAATTACGTCTAAACTGCAAACAGCAGCCTTCCCATCTTCCCCTGGTGGGCATTTTATTCACCCCCACTCCAGCACGTAGTTTAGCACTCTGGCACACGGGCTTTTCGTAACTCGTTCCAAGTATTAGGAGTGATTAATGCCCAGGAGAATAAAGCTCATTAGCGTGACACATCCATGCATACCGTTAATCACAGTCGTCGTAATATTCTGAGTTCTGTTTGCCATTGCCGGATGATATTTCATAACACCCTGGTGAGCACAAATGAATATGTGCATACACATGTACGTGCGCATCATTTATACGTAACTATGAAGTTACGTATAAATGATGCATGCTATACTAAAGCTGAGGGATAGTTGATTTAAATTGGGAAAGAGAAATTAAAAGATGTACGAGTATTTACCTTGAATGGTATAATAGATTCATCCAGAAAGAAAGTTACCGTCCGTATTAATTTTTTAAGTAAGCATCATAATTAATTAAAAAATTATGAAATCTGAACATTATATGCTATTAACACATTTTCCAAAATATTTAATTAATATTAAAAATTATTGTTAATTGCTAATGTTAGTGGTTTATGTGTTTAACGATTGTGTTGTTATTATTGATTTATTGTTATATATTGATGTTGTTTAACAATTGTGACTTTGTGACTATATTTATAATGGCCTTATGTTCGTATCGCGAAGTGACCTTTCCAAGCGGGAGCATTTATGTAAAAGCCCTTTTCGGAAATCGGGAGAAAATGAAAATGAACAAAACACCTTCGAAATAGATCGCCATAAATGCTCTCAGTCAAAACTGTTAAGAGTCTAACCAATGACTGATTGCAATGATATTGAAAGTCTATCTGTAATCAACAACAGTGCAACAGATGCTTGAATTTTTATGAAAAGGTTCATATGTGCCATTTATAGTCAACTGCCGATTTATGGAGGAAATACCCCCGGTGACGTCTACAGTTAATTCAAAATCATGGCTTACGAAAACAATCTTACCATTTCATTATATTCAAATAATTTTATCTAGAGAGCAAAGTTTATTTGGGAACGTTAATTAAAACAGTATTGAAAAAAACTCTATAAATAAAGGATGACTAAACGTTATTAGAAATAAACAAACTGTAAATTGCATTATAAAACAAGAGAACTTGATTAATATCCTTGACCTGAGAATCTTATAAATATGACGTTTACACTGTATTTTTATTACACAGTGTTTACATTTTCAGCACTAAGTACAGTTAAATTACTTCATGTTACGTATAAAATAACGCCCGTATACAATGACATGATCTGCTTTTATTGTTTTACCATACCCATTTTCCATTTCATGTTTGTGTTTTCCATACTGAATTTTGACTTACCCAGATAATTTATACAGTATTTTTTTCATCTTCTGCCATAAAGGTATTATAAGGTATTTCACCCGCCTTCTTAGCATGACTTCGTGGTGGTCCCTTAGCATGTCTTCGTCTCATGCTTCGTGGCATTCTTCGTAAGAAGCTTTGTCCTTCTTAGTAAGCCTTCGTGGTCAGCATATTCTGCGCGTATTCGTGATTTCCGAGGTTCGAGTTCCAGCAAGGATATTACTCATTTTTCATGTCTCACAGCATCAAAAACTTAATTTTTCTACAGAGGCGCCCGAATTAAAAAAAGTGGTGTATGACGATTCTCCATCACCATGATTTGGTGATTGGATCCTGTAATCCGTAGTCACCCTTTTAAAGAGGGAGTATATAAATTATTTACTCCGCTTTCTTAGCAAGCCTTCGTGATGTAATGGTCAGCACACTCGACGCGTATTCCAGAGTTCCGAGTTTCGAGTCCCGACGAGAGCATTGCTCATTTGCTCATTTGTCCTGCTTCAAAAATAACCTAATGACTATAGAATAGTTTAACTTCCTTTTTAAACACCACCCAGTTAGTCAGTCTCCAGTCAACTGGCAGTTCGAAGGTTCTTACATTCCTTTTCTGATAGCTATTTGAGTTGTTTACTTCAGGTGATAAGAGAACATGTTGCCAGAATTCTCTGCAACTAGAAACGAATCAGTTACAGCTGTCGCCTGGAACAATTGCATGCACTTTGTGGCGTGTGAAAACTTTGCATTTATTTTTTGGATTTGTATTCGATTTCATGCAATAGTCATTCTTTATCCAAGCTGTACATACTGTTAGATTTGTAATTTTTTTTTTGTATTACATTTCATGGTGCCATTTCCCAAGTATCCCACGTTAGAAGAGAAGTACCTTTAATTTAGTGCATGTTTTGCTGTCCTATATGCCTCTTTTTCCAAATATCCCAGCCTAAAGTTATGTACAATTAACAATCATTCAAAAACGTATAAGCCAGATGTATATCTGACCGACATATGAAGGATGAGCAGTTAGCATCGAAATTCACTGACTGTAGCTCCTTACGATAATATCTTACCAATGTAATGGTTATCCAACCTTTTTGAGAGTTCACTTATAGTAATGATTGTCTCAAACTTTACTATTTGTAGCCAAATTTGGAGTTAGTGTCCTCACTCCGGTGAAATTCTAAACGCACTAAATTAGACCAATAGATAGCTTCTTCTATCGACAGCAAATTTGTGTTACAGTCAGTTAACTGGAGACTATACACTAGCAAATGTATATTTGCGAGGAGGACCGGGCTGCGCCATAAGTCTACTGAGGGAGTGTTGTTGTTTATGATAGCAGGACATCTTCTGCTATCTGCAACGTTACGTAAACGGCATTCTGCTGCCCATTCATTCTATTATTTATAGTATCAGAACTGCCAAGAGAAATCGTTCAAACTCATAATGCCCGTCTGAACTCAGTACACGTCACAACTAACTGAGCCATTGCAAAACATGTCTGAACTGAGCAGTTATACCGAATCTAGGGAAAAATTTCTCAAGACAGTACTAGACGTTAGTATGCGCTGCCAGAAGGC
>KK121357.1:241822-275807 GCA_000611955.2 Stegodyphus mimosarum | reverse complement strand
CCGACTTCAGATCGTTGACAGTACTACATCGGGAGAAAGTCGATACTATGCCATATAAGTAACTGTTCTCAGCCTCTCTTGCTACATAAATGTTACTGATTCTCCAATTACTTTAGGGTTTTCATCTGTGTCTTTTCCATATCTCTGACCAGTTTCACCAATGACCAACCATTTTTCCTCGGTGTATGCATTTTTTATCGGAAGTGCGTTTAAGATTCGCTGTTTTCTGTAGCGCTGTCACCAGCATAGATTACTTGCAAACGACAAGGCCTCAGTTTTAAACACAATCGCGGCATGGAATACTTTTCTTAAATAATTTTCTATTGTTTACTATTTTTGTATTGTTCTGTTTAGTTTTATATACATAATCGCTCATTTTTGGGAGAAAATTTATTTAAGAAAACTAGAATTAAAAGGGGTGTTGGAAGCCAAAAATCTTCAAAAAATGGTGATTTGCGATTTTTGCATTTGCAAATTCTCTATACTTTTAGCTTTCTAAAAATGTATATTTTAATCTCTATGAAAATTGGAACTGTAAAAGAATCTAGTTTTATTTTATCATCGAACGCTTTGATAAGTGAGGATTTTTTACATAAAAACGCATTTTTCTTCAAACGTAATTTTGTTTTAGTTTCGATGTACCTTTTTTCAGGAACTAATGCTCCCAGGTACCGAAAATTTTTGTGGCTTATTTATTATATATCCTAATATTTACTGAAATGAACTTTCTGTGATAAAGGAAAAAATTCACAAAACTTTTGTGTGAGAAAAGTGCTAAATTTTACTATGCCTAATAAAATATCCTATAAATTAGTCTAAAATTAAAAATGTTTCAAAAGCTCGTTTCAGTATAATCAGATAGGTGTACTTTAATTACACGAACAATTTCAAGAGTGTATGTGCAGCAGATTGTGAGAAAAGGTACATTGAAAATGGCCAATTTAACATTGTCGGTATAGGGGGTTCCAACACTCCTTAAAGAAATAAACATATTACCCGAGATCACAGGAAGTTGAAAAGCTCAAGTAATGTAAGTGCTTATCCTGGAATTTCTTGCTAATTTAGAAGAAGTGAAGGATATGAAGTTAAAGGTATACTAATTATAACATTCTCTTCAAGTGCCAACGAAAATTATGAATGCAAGATTGTGCTATCTGTATGCAAGTAGAAGAATTAAAAAAAATGATTTTTCGAAAAGGGAAGTTAAGAAAATATTATAGTAATTGCCGCTTAAAATCAAATCGCTAATTAGTAATAAATAGAAACCAAAACTGATCTATACTAATCAATGGGAAAACCACTGTTTATTAAATTCATGCTTATAAAATCCAGACTGCCAAAGGATTGATTCATCAGGGCCGAAGCATCCTACTAGTACCTAAACTCTTTGTAGTTCATCCGTTTAAGTTACTGAGTACCATGGCTTATTTACTATTCAGGTTTGTCTAGTGGTTTAATAAAACTAGTTTGATCAGTGTAATTCTGCCCTCTGAAATCCCTGTACCTGTTCAGATTCTATTTATTTTCTGGCTACTCTATTCACTGTCTGCAAAGCTCTTTGACTGGGTAAGAGCCAAAGAAGTAGAATTACGTTATCTTAAAATTAACGAAATCGGTTTTCTAAGTAAGTTAAGTGTTGTAAAAGAGTGAGTGTTCCTTTTGAAACTGTAGCTTATACAAGAAAAGGAAGCAAATTTCACGTTGATACAGAAACATTTTGTTTTAGGATGTTCTCAGAAAACTCCAGAAAATCCTTAGCTCAATCACGTATTAGTCTTTGAATGTAAAAAGAATGATAGTTGTAGGCTGAAAACGAATAGTACTGATAATATCTGTATTTTCTTGGAGCGTGAGACCGACTTAATAAACAAAGTGCTCTCTTTTTGCTGGCTGAGGAAGGTAATTTTTTAAACATAACAAATCATTGGAAGGAGCATTTTTAATCTGCCTTATATGTAATTTGAATGTGCCAAAAATTATTAAGCGAAAGAACAGGTTGTTAAAAGAATATGCTGCTTTGGCAAGTGTAGTTACAGTGAAGTTGCATTTAAACTGGGAATTTCTTGAACAGGATTGTACAGTTTCCTTAAACAAATTACTGAAATTGTTACAGAATTGTCGAAAAAATTCAAAGGTCTGAAAGAAACGCAAAAGAGATGGAGAAACCAGAAACGTTGAAACAGCTTTTAAATAAAGGCCTTCGAATTATGATGAAAAATGTTTCTGTTTCCAGAGGTATTTGGACACAGTATGTTTTAGACACAATGTGGAATTCACTGAAATGTCAGAACAGAACGTGACATCAACTCCATAAGTGGCTCACAAAATAGAAAATAAGGAAATAACATCGTTCTCAAGAATCTGCAAAGTAAGAAACTAGAAGTGTATCATCATGCAGCTAATAACCAGAAAAAGGTCGTTTAATCTGAACTTGCTTGATGGATACAAGTAACAAGAAATTCATAATATGGACGCAACTGCTCTGTTATTCATTACCATAACACACATTAATACTTAAGGGGCTAGTTTTAAAATTAAGAAGAGAGAGTTACTGCGTTATTAACGTATGTTATAGATACAACAATTATAAAGACATTAGTTACTGGCAAAATCAGAAAACAACTATACTGCATAGTTATCTGATTATTCTGAAAAACAAAAACGTTAAATTAGCGTTTCCTCATAGAAATAAAACTTCAGACAATCAATCGTACTTTAAATCAAGATAATAGAAAATCTTTTTAATATAATTACCACAAAAGATGATCAAAAATTAAACCAAATTGAGCTTTATGAAAATGCAAGAATCTCAAAAGAAATAATTAAGTCGATATCATTCTTAGAGCCATCAATCCTTTGTGGGCTTTTTGTCGTAGCGCTCTTAACTTTAAGGAGATCTTTTCGACAGCGAAAAAACAGTACAATTTCTATTATTAATAACTCGACTAATTTACTATTAAAGCTCATTGCATAAAACGTATTTCATTTATGAAACTACAGGTTATTAATAATTAGTTAAAGAAGAAATTTAATTATTATTCTCAGTATCATATTTTTGGGAAGCAATCATGAAATGTCCTTGGAAAGAAAGTTTTCAGGTATATGATTTCACTTCGGCACACATAAAAATTTCTTATTCTTAGAATCATTTCAAATTTAAACTGATAGTTACAAATTTATTCAAACCTTGAAGTGAATCTATTTTTATTTTAACGTGTAGAGCTAAGAAGTGACGAATTTTTGTAATTATAAAAAGTTTCAACTATTGAAAATTGTAGTGTTTTTTTTTAAAGACTAGTACCTCAATAACTCATTTCTTCTTGAAGAAATATTTAAATAATTTTGGACTCTATAAATTTAGGTAAGTAATAGATATCGATCAATCAACTACATTTTTTAACTTTTCTTGCTTCATAACCATGTTGAGATGATTATTCTGCAGCTTCACATTTCCTTTTATTTTATCTTTTGAAGA
Source organism: Stegodyphus mimosarum (assembly GCA_000611955.2). Lineage (NCBI taxonomy): Eukaryota > Metazoa > Arthropoda > Arachnida > Araneae > Eresidae > Stegodyphus > Stegodyphus mimosarum. The sequence goes on along the minus strand of KK121357.1, from coordinate 272,332 downwards.
TTCTTGCTGCTGAGCGAGATCATAAGTCACTGTTTCAACTTTGAAGAATGCAATTTGTCAACTTTTGAAAGTGTCTTATCTAATTTAAATTGGATAAATTATAGTAAATTCAATAATATGCACCGAAGAGCCGTTACATTATGACATCTCTAATAACACGCACGACCACCTTTAGCCCTCAAAACTGCCAGCACCCGGTGTGACATTGACTCCACAAGCGCTGATACGTAGTCTGAGGTACCAAGCGCTCATCAACTGGTCCTGCAATTCCAGCACATTGAGAGAGAGAGTATCGTTGCAGCATGAATTTGATTTAGTAGGTGGTTACGCAACTGCATTAATGTCAGGTGAATTTGGAGGCCAAGACATGACTTGAAAGTCACTGCAATGTTCCTTGAAACACTCCTTGCCGAATCGAACCTTATCACATGGTACATTATCCTGTTGGTAAACACCATCCCCAGCCGGAAATACTGTTATCATGAATGGGCGAACCTGATCTGCAACGATGTTCATGTAGTAAACAGACGTCAGGAACTGTTCTCTGCGGATTATGGGTCGTAATGCGCTCCATAAAAGCATTGCCCACACAATAATAGCCAGCGACCGGCTTGTCTCCGTACAACTGTGCATTAGAGCAAGGACGTCGTTTGGAAATCGGCGTATTAGCGCACGACCGTCGATGTGATGGACCAGAAAACGTGATTCATCGGACCATGCAACTTTTTTCTGTTCTTCCAATGTCCAATTCTTATGTTTCTTGGCCCACTGTAGACGCAGCTGGCCATGACGTGCCGTCAGTGCACGGACATGCTTCAACCTCCGGCTGCGTAGGCTCATACGCAGCAATGTACGCTGCATAGTGTGTTAAGAAATACTGTCTGAGTTTCCACTGCTACAGCTGGTGGTGATTACAGCTGTTGTAGCTCTTCGGTCAAGGCGAACAATGCGTAGCGATCCCCGCTCTCCTCTAGCATCAATGCGCTGTCGACGACAAATTGCTGGTCGTTTCACCATCCCTACACCACTTTTGATATGTGCTCACAACAACTGCTTATCAACAGCTCACTAAACTCACGGTTTCTGATATTAATGCTCCCAGTCGCCGAGCCACAACGATTTGACGTTTATCTAAGTCTGATAAAAGAGCTGCTTTTCCCATTATGTAACTAAGCGCACTGTGTTTGGAAAGACAATGCATAGCCGCTTAACATTGTTATGTATTACTTATTTCAGTTGTGAATTTAAATTGTTTTAAAGGTAATGATTTAACTTATTTTGCTTCAGACTTAAAGATTAAATTGCTTTTATTTTTGTAGTTGAACTTAAGTTTCTTTGGTTTGTTGAAAAGTAATTGTTGTCATTTAATTTGTTCTCTTGACAGTTTTGGTTAACGCTGATTTTTTTTAAGTTGCTTGAGTAATTAATTTTTCTTCTTTTCTTTTTGTTGGTTAACTATTTAAATTTTTGTTTAGTTAATATTTTTCTTAACTTAGTTGTTAATTTCTTGATAAGTTGACACTTAAGGTCAATCTTTTTAAAGTTCTTCTAAAGTTTTGTTTACACAAGTTGGTGTTTAGAGTTTTAATTAAGTTTTAACGTGCCCCCTTTTCTGCTAATTTTGGGATCCATATTTTCTGACTATGGTGGTCGTTTTGGTGTTGTGGAGAACATAAAATTTTTTCATACTTGATTATTATATTTTAGCTGAAGTAATTTTTATTTCCTTACTATGGTGGTCGTGTTTGGTGTTGTAATAAACCCAAGAAAATTATCTATGTAATTATTATATTTTAATTGAAGTACTTTCAGCATTGAAGTTAATTTGTGTTTAAAATAAAAAACTATAATTTCTTCACCCGCCAGACGGTAGTCTGGGAAGCATCTGTCATCATTGGAACTTTTTGCACCCTGCTGGAGAGGGTAATTCCAACACTACTAACCCTACGTCAAGGTCGAGGGGACGGGGTGTTTTGCTTACTCGCAGGCTTTTTCTATGCTGGAGTGGGACCCCTCGACGAGGCTAGTTCGGCTGAGAGGTGAGTGACCTTGGTGGATCAGCGATTATTCGCCTATTTCTGGAGTTCGAACTACATTGGCTTCACCTTCCTGTGTGTTTTTCCCCTGGGGTTGCCGGGCTGTTGGCTGTTTTCTTACCATCTAAAATCGCCAATCGAGCATTTTTGGCGATTGGAGTAAAAAGCTGAGGAGCTAGCTACGACGACGGGGCAGAAGGAGACGGAGATTGGAGCGGAGAGAGAGAATCGTGGGCGACGACGAAAGAAAAATACTATCTGAAGTTATCACGAGAGTAGCTGTCTGCGTTATCATAGAACCAACGATGTCGGAGGAAATGGATGAGAGAAGGCTACTACGGAGGGCGACGCAAAAGTCAAAACCAATTTCTTAACTAATTACTTTCTTTTTCTCTCCTTATAGAAAACAAGTGAAATGGCCAATTCTGCAAATTTTGTTGACGTCTACTGCCATGATTCTGTACCATTTTCGGCATGTACCCTTTCCATTGTCAAATTCGGTATGAAAATTTTGTTTATTTCCACCTCACCGCCACCAATGTAAATATTTGTATTTAGTCAGTTATATCTTAATAAATTCCAAATTTAATTTTAACTTTCCTTGTAATGTTTTCACTTATTAATTTAGAACACTGGACCCAATAGTATCTTAAATTCACAACGCAACCTTAATTATTCTGTTGGAGCCCTTGTACCACTATTTACTGTTTATTTAAAACCAGTTTTACCAGAGATATTGTGTTTATCATGTATGTCACAAACTTTACCTATTCATGTGATTTAGAATGATTATCCAAATTTTGATCTTATTTGATATGGAACTTAAAACATAAACTCTTAAATATAAAAAACTCCAACAATATACTCCAACGTCAGCCGCACACGCGCAGTGGTTTTGTTCCTGGGTGAGGCCATTGTTATAGATGGAAGGTGGTCATAATGTAATGTCTATTCGGTGTATATATTTATAAATTATAATTTAATATTTACTTTTATAGTAATAATATATTAATATAATAATAGTATTTGACTATCAATAATAATTTTAATAATATTTGAAATTTTCAACATTTCAATCCGGCAGAAAATAACCTCGTTTAAGCATATAACTATATCACCTCTCCACTTTTTAAGGATTTAACGCCAATAAGCCTATGTTTAGAAGCTACCGTCCGTTTATGACCATGTTTAACTCAATGCTCCTTTGGATTCAGATTTCTGAAAAATATTTCTGCTGATAACAAACATCAATCTGAAAAGAAATGATTATGCATAGTACCGATGGCATTAACAGAAGGTAGTAATTGGGAAAAATAACAATATGCTTCATTTAAAAATATTCAAGACCCATTTCTTGAAACTTTAAAAAATAGGAGCATGTCAGTCTTAATTTACAATTTATATCTTATTTTACTAGCGTGTAAAGCTAAAATAAAAATGTTATATATATTTGGAAGATTAATTTGGTCTTACCTTTCTCTGAAAATGCAGGTTTGGGTAGAGGAAACGTTAGAAGAATTGCAAGTTTTAGCCAATATTTCGGACATTATTGAGTGAAGTTACCGCGGTTTACTTTTAGAATACATTACTGCTGACGATTATATCGAAATAATATGTAAAAAATTTGATTGTAATATATGTAAAAGTACTTAAATAACTACAGAAACCGAAATTGATACGGAGGAAAGTTACTGAGTTGCACTTTGCGAGTCTTAAGAAAAATCTTCAATTTAAAACTGGTGATTAGAACATGTACCAACGATTTTACGAACACGAGAACGTAACTGAAGACTGATGATTAAGAAACAATATGAAACAAACAAGGATAGATTATTTCTTTGTAAACGTTTCCCTTTAATATCTTTAAAATTTTACTTGATAAAAGTTTTATCGGATACGTAATTACAAACGTATTGCTGTAAAAGATTTAATAGTAACTTTCAAAACAGCATAAACAACTTAATTTTACCTTTAAATTTTAATTATTATTTTAGGTATAAACTGTTAGAGAAACTGTTCATTGTTACCTTTATGTTTAAAATAAGTTTAAAATGTTATCGTACTTTGTAGTATTCAAATTGTCCTCTATTAAGCTCAGCCGCTTGAAAAACACAAATATATATAGAATGGAAGTGATTTTACTAACCGGCGGGTATTGTGCTACGTTTCATTTTAGAAGATGCATTTAGAAAACACTGCTCAAACTGTAAACATTCGTATACAATTTTAATTCATAACTACATCAATTTGTGTTCCATCTAGGTCGCAATTTTGACGTTAAATTACTTTGGTGAGGAAATTGTAATTTTCACAGAGATGCAACTGTTATGAACTCAGGTAGGTACTTTAATATACAAATATGTATACAATATGTATAGAATAGATACAAATACGTACAGAACGGAAGTGATTTTACTAATCGTCGAGTACTGTACTATGCTTAAACAACACTGCTCAAACTAAGTTAAAGATGCATTTAGAACACACTGCTCAAATTGTAAGCATTCTTCTGCGATTTTAATTAATAACTACACAAATTTGTGTTCCATCTAAGCTGTAATTTTGATGTTAAATTACTTTGGTGAGAAAATTTTAATTTTCATAGGGATACAACGGTTATCAACTCAGATAAATAAGTTAATATACAAATATATATATAAAATATGTATAGAATGGATGCAAATGTATATAAAATGGAAGTGATTCTACTAATCGGCGGATACTGTATTATGTTTCATTTTAGAAGATACATTTAGAAAACACTGCTCAAACTGTAAACATTCGTCTACGATTTTAATTCATTACTACCTAAATTTGTGTTCCATCCAGGTCGCAATTTTGGCGTTAAATCACTTCGGTGAGGAAATTGTCATTTTCACAGAGATAGAACTGTTATCAACTCAGGTAGGTACTTTAATATACAAATATGTATAGAATTTGTATAGAACAGATACAAATGTACAGAATGGAAGTGATTTTACTAAGCGTCGGGTACTGCACTATGCTTCAAAAACATTGCTCAAACTAAGATAAGATGCATTTAGAAAACACTGTTCAAATTTGAAACATTCCTCTGCGATTTTAATTAATAACTACACAAATTTGTGTTCCATTTAGGCTGTAATTTTAATGTTAAATTACTTTGGTGAGGAAATTTTAATTTTCACAGGGATACAACTTTTATCAACACAGATAAATATTTTAATATACAAATATATATAGAATATGTTTGGAATGGATACAAATATGTACGGAATGGAAGTTATTTTACTAACCGGCGGGTACTGTACGTATTATGCTTCATTTTAGAAGATGCAATTAGAAAGCACTGCTCAAACTGTAAATATTCATCTACGATTTTAATTAATAACTACATAAATTTGTGTTTCATCTAGGTAATTTTGACGTTAAATTACTTTGGTGAGGAAAATTTTAATTTTCATAGGGATGCAACTGTTATCAACTCAAATAAATACTTTAATGTCTGTTAAGTCTCGTTAATTACTAAACATTCTAATCGTCTGAATTTTTACGAATTTCTAAGTCTAATTGTAAATTTATATACCCAAATTTAAGATGGTAAGATACGCACACACACATATACATACTTAATTTAATCCTCCAATAGCTCTGTCGAACTAACAGTTCTCATAGCTATTGCCACTCAAAGTAATATAACTTTCAAATAAAATCTGTATACTGTATAATTATATAAGCTGCTTAATCGCAGCATGCGTACGCCTGTTGTTGCGACCTTATCGCACTTGTCCGACAATAATATAAGAATAAGACCACGATATTCATGGTGGCAAGCAGTTAAACATTGCGGCTATCGTTGCAAATAAGCTTGAGCACCATACAGGTGACAGTACGACTTTGCTCAGTTTCGCTCCCAATTTGATGGAGGGCATCCCAAGGGGGAGGCATGATCCGACTGTCTTCTACTCCTCTCTTCCTCCAGCAACCTCTTGAGATGACTTGGCTAGTCGCATATTTAGGATAACCCCAAGCTGCACAGACACCATACATTTACAAACATCCGTGCCTTCTCCGCGTTCGAACGCGGGCCCTCTGGCACATCGAACCGACGAAGTCAGCGACGCTAATCACTATCGCGTTTGAGCGGCATTCGTACTCATGAATGATTTATATCTTGATTTCTTTTCAGTATTTCTAATTAGTGTGGTTTTTAGTGCAACTGATTTACGTAAGTCATAATGAACCTTACTAATAATTTTTGTTAATATTTTCACCGCTATTTTAATACAAAATCATGTTTACAATATCCTTCGTTCTATGCATTTGTACAAATGAATCACTTCGCACCACTTAACAACGTGCTGTTTCTTAACTCACATTAGACTTAGTTGTACTGTTTTTTTTTACATGAGGGCTGGTGGTTAAATTATTATCTGGTACTATTGAATAAACATAAATAATTGTTAATTTCAAAATATGAATTATATAGAGGTATAAAATGTGAACATTTGTTCTTAATAATTTTAAGACTTGGTCTTATATGTTTTTAGAATTAAAAACTAAATCTCTGTGCAAAAACTAAAATGTTTTTACTGAAGTTATTGCAGTTAAAAAAAATTGAATAGGAGGTATATGCTGTTGTTTTTGACTCGAGAAAAGCAAGCAATTTAAATATCTAGAGTTCAGAGAATATTGGAAGGAAAAAAAATCTAAAATGTTTAGCGTTCGGAAAAGAAAGTTATTACTCATAAGTAAGCAATGGAAAAAGAAAACATTCATGAATATTAATAAGGAATACAGCTCATAAGTTTTTCATTAAAATTTACGAAAAGGCTCTTAAATAAACTCATTAATGTAAGATAAACTAGAAGATGTAAATCTTCTTTAGTTTGTTATTATTTATAAATGTAAATAAGATTTATTTTATGTCGATGTTCAACATTCCTTTTTTAAACATTCATTTATCATGCATTTCTTTAAATAAAAGCTAATACATAAAATGCATTCGCGACAGCAAAAGTAATTTGCAAAAAAAATTCTTAAGAATTCTAATGTTTTTCAGTAAAGTTGTAAATAACTGTTATAAAAAATGCAGTCTGAAATAACACTTTAAAAAATGCATAAGCATTCTTTTCCGTTATTTCTAAATGCAAAGTTTAGTTTTTTAAGAAGTTTTATTATTTTTGCTTTAGCTGATTTTGAATGAAAATTTAGATTAAAAAGAAGAAAAAACAGCCTTAATAAATTGAAATCAAATTTACATATTTTCAGAGATAAATATGTTTTATTAAATTAAGGAAATACCTTAAATATGTTTTCTGAAAACAGACCTATTTTTATTTCATTAAGTTCCCTTATTTTATATTAATGAGAAGAAGGATTATACTTATTAAATTGGAATCAAGTTTACATCTGCATTGTGATGAAATTGCTCTTTTTAAATTATTGAATTAATTTATGTGTAGCAATAGAAATAGTTATTAGATCATATTTCCTTATATATGTAGAATTTAATTTGGATCTAATTTAAATGACTTAAAATATCATTTTAAGGCCTTCACATGAAAATGAGATGTGTAACAATGGTAATTGTTTCTGTAACAGTACTCAAGAGGAATTTGAGTGCCGAAGAGTCACGTGTGGTAATTCATTTTTTGAAGTTCTTGTAGCTACGAAGCAACTTTATTAGCAAGGAGTAAGAAGAAATGAACAACGATTCAACAATTTTCCCTTTGGCATTTCGTGCTGCTTTTTCGTTCTGATGCTTGGAGGAAGAGTCGGTATGTATTAAGCAATTTAACAACAGCCATGTGATGAATAATCAGTAGTTAAAATTGGCCCAGACGAAGATATTATTCATACTGAAAGATCTTGTACGAAAACTGCAAAATGAAATTGTATTTTCAGGGCATTTAAATGGATCTACAATGAAGCATTGCGTCAAAAATGAAAGGTTTACAGAGTGGATGCTACTTCGAAGGTTCTTACATTCCGTTTCTGATAACTATTCGAATTATTTATTGCAGAAATTCATGTTAAGAATTCCCATTGTTAGAATTCTCTGCAACTAGAAATGAATCACTTAACATCTATCGCCTTGCATAATTGCATGCGCTCTGTAGCGTGTGAAAACTTGCATTTATTTTTCGGATTTGTATTCGATTTAATGCAATATCCATTCATTAGCGAAGGTGTACATATTGTCAGAATTGCAATTTATTTTGTAGGGTTTTACCTATTTAATCCTAAAGTTCTAACTTAGAACCCCAAGAACACTAACAAGCGAATAATCGCTTATGTGTGTTAACAGAACACGTAAGACACTTAAACAGGGTTTACAACCCTTTATTTTTTAGTATATTCACAATCAGTTCCAACTTTTTTTAATTCATTTTTGTACTGCGATCGCAGTAACGCACAGTGTATCATACATACATTGATAAACATTTTTCTGGTTAAATATTGTAATCGCTAAAAATTTCGAGTATCGTATTTCAACGAAAATATCCATATTGACTGCCCTCGATTCCATTTGAACGATGTTTTTACGTTACATTTGTAGGTACTGACAGAGTAAAGGATTCTTTTTCCCAAAATGGACAGTGAAATGGATTTAAAATGGTTTCAGAACAGATTTTTCCGTTACATCTGTACGTACACGTGTACGTACATACGTACGTATGTATATATCTCGTATAACTCAGAAACGAGTAGCCTCACAACGTTGTAACTTTGTATAGGGGACTGCTACAACATGTAGATGTGCACCGCCTTTTTTGGTTGAAATCGGTCAAAAGCGCGGAAACTCTCATTGTTTTTATTTCCTTGAGCTTCGACCTTCAAGGGTGCTTTTCCCTCTTTAGTAAACCCCATGGCAAAGTTTGGTTTCATTTTCAGCAACCCTATTCGGCGTCATTTTTAACTTCCAGTAATCTGGAAGTTGTAAGATACCAGATAAGTATGTTCGAAATCTTTTTTCATTTTCCTGGTTACTATTTTAAATAAATAGGAGGCCCATTGATTAAAATTTCGATTGTTCTTGGCAGCTTTTTATTATGAATTTTTAATTAAAACTTTTTAATTAAAGCTTCGTTAGTTTTAGTCAGCTTTTTGTTATGGTTATATTTATGTGTATTTTTAAAGCTTTTTTATGAAAACTTCGTTAGTTCAGGACAGCCTTTTGTTTTTAAAGCTTTCTTATTAAAATTTCGTTCTCTGCAACCTTTTATTATGAGAATTTTTTTGTGTATTTTTGGCAATTATTTAAGATTTTGAAAACCAAACTTTAAAAATTTAAACTGCGTACATTTTACTATTTTTACTGTACTTAATTCGCATAATTTTATATGATTAAAAGTTATGAAATGTGAAATTTTTGTTTCATTTAAATCATTTTTTAAGTTGCAGCTCTTTCTCTGATACTTAGTCACCGATGAAAAATGTTTTGTTAAGAGCTATTTACATTTACAATAATATTCACGTATATTTGCTTACATAAAATTTGCCAATTTCTTGAATAAAACAGGCAAAACTGATTCCATTCTCATGATTCTGAAATAAGCTTTATGATCCTACTTTTACAATGAATAGTAACTGATTACATTTCCTCGGTTAGTACCCCATCACACGCTTCCACATTCTAGGTAAACGTATCTGATGTTAACTTAAGAAGATAACTCTAAGAGGAATCTCTATCATTTACATGTAGCTTATAGATCGCTGAATGCCCGCAATCAATGGCATCGACATTAACCGCACAAGAGCTAATGACAACAGATTACGTGAAGGTCAGTCATTCATATCATTACAGAGTACAGAAATGTATTGGGAATAAGAACACCGCTTACGTATCTATTATATTCCATGGAGTACAGTTCGGCCGAAAGTTCTGAATGTCCATCGGTCTTTCCATTAGCATGTGGTATAAGCTCCAGCTGTAAAATCCCAATGGAAACTGGACATTGATTTCTGATGAAATGTTATGTTGAGAGCGAATTCTCGATCGCAAGCTATGTGAAGATGCGTTTGTGCCCAGATGGCATTCAAAAGGATATTGAGAATTAACGAGCACTAAAATAAAATTAACAGTGCTGCGTCTAAGTAAGACCTAAGCAATTGTTTTTAATTCACACTTCTAAGTCACTGAAAATGAGTCACAATTCTAAGTTACTGAAAAATGCCTTAGAATGAATTAACAACCTGGATGGAAAACTATGCCGCAAGATGATATTTAATATATGTAATGTTATTAACGAACACAAGAACATTGCTACAACTTTCTGCGTGATACAAACACAGAGAGCTATAAAAAACTATATTCAGTTCTATAATTTTATAAAATTAAATAGTGTTTGAAATCAGGAATCCATGACTTATTACCATCTTTAATTGTTCAAATTTGTGTAATATCACGTTTTTGAAAAAATGATATACAAATGTGTATATACCTCACAAATATAAATACCTCACAAAGTGTTTGAAAGCCCTCGAGGAAAAACTCTTTTAATAATGAGCTGTTTTGATAATTTTAAATGAACTTTATGTGTTTCTATAGTTTCTAGAGACATTAGGTTAGTTCGAAGCAGGAAGCATGAAAAATGAACAATCCCTTTCAGAGACTCGAACCTCGGACTTCTCCAATACGCGCTAAGTGTGCTCCCCATTACTCCCCGTCGGCATGCTAAGAAGGCGGGAGAAATACTTCATAAGTTCATTAGATCGTTCAAAGTACAAAACAAGAAAAATCTATTCTGCCCTTGCCAGGATACCGACTCCGATTGCTAGCAGGATATGCTACCAGCTAGACCAAAAAACATAAAGAAGTAGGAAAAATAAAATTCCTTATATTCTTCCCCATTTAATTAAACACCGAGCATGGAGAAGTTTACATCACCAATCTCAGTAGTAGCGAATGATCGTTCCCTGCATATTTAGCCAGACGCCAGGAACAACGTTTATTAGGCTTTCAAAGCAGAAAACACGGAAATCACTCATGATCTCTTAGAGATTTGAATTCCAAATGTTTCAGCTGCTATTCTCACGGGCTACCGCTTACACCACGAATGAACGTAGTAAGGATGGTGAAAATTTCTCATATGTTAAAACAGTTTTGATTTATATGTGCAAATAGTTTTTTTTTTCGTTATGCGTCAAGTTAAAGACCTGAAAGACAAAGCAAGTTAAATAATTGTTAATATAAAACTATACTGAAAGATGCAAAGTATAATTCAAAAACATTTACTCCGAAACAAAATTTAAGATTAAGGTTTTCATTTAAATTAGCTTCAGTTTGTTTGCCTGCCATAAAACTGAAGTTTTAGGAAAACCGTACGCCATTCGAACAGGCAGAAAATTGTTCTTAAACTTTTATTAAAAAAACTGATGTATACACTTATGACTTCCCCGCGGCCTATTAAATTATACCCATTTTTTGCTGCACTTTATTTAAGCTTATTTCATTAGAGATCTGTTTTTCATTCAATCGATTCAGTTCGCACTCTGTGACAAGGTAAAAACACATAAAAACTCTGTGATAAGGCAAAAATAAAAAAAAAAGAATACAATTAAAAAAATTAAAAGGATAAGTTTTTGCAATTAATATTAGAGTTCCTGTGCAAAATCAAGCAATTCAGCCAACGGGCAGAAAGAAAAAATTTCGTTTACAGTTAAGATACGTTTCAGTTTACAGTTTTCGTTCACATTTCCGTTTACAGTTAACTTTTGGCCCCACTGGTCAGAGCGACCCTGAATTTAGTGCCCAAATCACTTTATTCCCAGTAATGCTAAGAGTCTCAAATGCAAAAAAAAAATTTCTCCCCGTTGGGCTTAGCGCCACTTACACTTTTAGATTGTTGATAATTCTACAACTATTGCATGCAGATTCACTAAAGGCATGGAATCCTTAACCGGAACATAAGAAAAACATAATCCAATCACTTTTGTAGCAAGAAACACACAATTTACCAACATATGCAAGTTAAAAAAAACCAGAACTTTCCGACCTGTTGCAGAGGGTAGGAATACATATAAATTATTCACGTTCGGCGCAACCTATTGCAGTAAACAGGTAGGTGCATAATTAGATGTTATAACTGTTTCATATATAAAATTTTAACCTCCTACGGCTAATCATTTTTGAGTTATACGAGATGCATACATACATAGGTAATGATATTACGGAAAAAATACCTTTTAAATCCATTTTAAATCCCTTGCCATTTTAGACCATTTTAGAAAAAAGAGTCCTTTGTACTGTCAATGTGTACAGATGTCACAAAACCCGTTTTTTCGTTTGAATTCTAGAGCTGTCTAAATGGACATTTCCGTTGAATTATGATACCCGACATTTTTCGCAATTATAATACTTCCTTTACTTCGTACAAGGAAGTGAAAATAAACTTAAAAGTTTCGTAATATTGAAGTTATCTTAAATCGGTTATATACCGTGTCTGTATCAAACAATACATGTAAACAGATGATATTTAATGAAGTAAAAACAAATTAATATTGATGGGTCAGTTTTATTCAAAAATATTGGCATGACCAGTCAAGGGCAGAACATTAGGTATTGTTAAATTCAAGATGAAAATTTATGTTGTTTCAAACTGTTATGGAATTCCGGAACTTTACTTTTTGTTAAGGATTGCACTATTAAATGCTCTCGAAAAATGAGCGAACGTTTATTAATACCATCCGTTATAAAACTGTGCAGGGTGGAATGTTCGATGAGAATTAAGATGAATTTATTCGACTGTAATCACCAGTGATTGATTATTTAAGACCGTTGAATACTGGGAGATATCCCGTTTGATTCTACACGAACGGGCTGACTGACGGGTAAGTTTTCATAATCTTTCCCATGTTTATGTAAAGCTCATAGCCTTTGCATGCTTTACCATATTGATATAACTAACCTTTGTCGATCGCTTTCTAGTGATCACTTAAGATAGCCATTTGACATAATTTTTCAGAACTATAATAATAACAATAAGAAAAATTCTGAAAAGTTTCAGATTTTAAATTACATCCAGAGGGGCGTTTTTTTAACATTGTCTGTGTTACCATTATTTATTAAATATCATGTTTTTCTCATTTAAACCACAGAATTCAGTTCAAGAACAATATGGCAAAATAATTTTAAACTGAGCATATCTTTAGAATTTCCGATACACAGTCTCACGCGCTGGGGATAAATTTTTTTTTTCTGTACAATGTTGCCATTGATCGCTTTAAAATCTTTTAACATGTTAATCAAAAATTCGTTAAAGGTTTACAAAATATGAAATCGACAGTAAAACAAATTCTAAATTTTAAATTTGGGCTGTCAGATGACCATATTCGCAACAGGATTACGTCATTCAGTATTGGATGGCTCTAGGTACCATCGTTTTATCAAAATGCGAGAAACATATATAATCATTTATGCAGATTCTTCATTATTTAATTTCTTAAAATATAATATAGTGTGAGAATATTTGGTATCAGTAATTTGAAAAGTGGAACGAACATTCAGAGTAATTCCACGCAAAAGCACAAAACGAAAACAATAGTCCCTCAGGGACAAACCCCCTTTGGACTAAAAATCTAAGAAAATGTATTTGCATACACTTTTATTCCTTGAATAGCGTTTTTCAACTTTCGATATGGGAAACAAACCTGGATATGGGAAATGACTCAAGTTTTCCATCCACGTTTTGTCCTTTCGTCAGGACATCAAGGGCAGCAGAAGGTAATAAATACTATTCCTGTATAAACATGGGAAGAGAGATATAGAGGCTTGGAAGGTAAGTATTTTAGCATAACTTTTCTTTGCAGCAACACAGAGAAAAATCCGATTGGCCAGAGCAGGAGCAATATTTATAAGCGATATTTTCTTCTTTCTGTTACTGTTGAGTAACATTGCCAGATGAATTAACTTCTACGGAGCTTTCTTCAGGCAATCTTCGCAATTTTTGTATTAAAAGTGTGCGTTATACGGTAGCTAAAAAACAAAAAAAAATCTGAAAGGTTTCAGATTTTAAATTACATTCATAGGGGCGTTTTTAACGTTTTGCGTGTTACCTTCATTTATTAAATATCATGTTCCTAGACTTCAGCTACAAAATTCAGTTTAACAGCAATATCGCAAAATAATTTTAAAATGAGTCTATCTTTAGAATTTCTGACACACAGTTCCGCGCGCTTTAGATAAAAATGTTATTTTTTTCCCGTAGAGGGTTGCCATTGCTCGCTTTTAAATCATTTGAGTCTGTTCATCAAAAATTCGTTAAAGTAATACAAAATATGAAATAAATAATAAAAAAAATTCCAAATTCTGGTTTCAAGATGCGCATATTCGGGTGGAAACCTACATTATTCAAAATTGAATGACCCCACAGTACCTTTCTTTTATCACATTTAGAGAAATATACATACATTTCTGCAGATTCTTCATTATCAATTTTTTTAAATATAATATAGGACTGCAATATTTTGTGGCAACAGTTTGAAACGTGATTTACCCTTTTAATGTTTAATGACGCAAAATCTCAAATTGAAAACCATAGTTCTTCAGGGACAAAACCCCTTTGGACTAAAAACATGAATTTATAAATAGTTATAAAAGGAACTACAAACAGTTTTACCTGATGATAAATCCATTTATACATTATTGATGTATTTATTAAAGAATGTAAAATGAATTTTACGAATACACAAACATGCGACTAATGACTGTATTGTTAATAAATGTTTCCTAATATATTTCCAATAAATTTCACTCCAACAAAATCTGAAGAAACATTGCGAATAATATATATATTGTCATCCTATGTCCCCTTAGAGTCTTAGAGCTGATACCAAAAGAAAAACTGCCTTTAGAATACCAATACATTATGTTATGTTTTAAGTTTTTAACCTTAGTTATTATCTGCATAATAGAATATTAGTGTTCCTACATAATTGTAATTAATATCATAATAATGTTATTTAGGAGTAGGAAATTAAACTCTTACTTACTTTAGGTTTTTCAGTTGTGTGTTTAAATTTAAAATGCTTAAATTTTACTTGAATGTAACCTGGCATAAAAGTAAAACATGGTTTCGCTAATAATGATATCATCATTATCATTAACATTTTGCTTAATCTGTCCTATGAAACTGGGGAGCAAATAAAATTTGGGAAGGGTATCATCATGTCACAATGTATTTAGAGTTCTCAGAAACCCTTTTTGTGTGTGTATGTGTGTGTGCGTGTGTTCAGCCTCAATCCTGGTCTTGTGATGTCAAATTACACAATTTCTTGCTCTAGAAATTTAGGTAAATCATCTTACATACAGTAAAATTTATATCTGCAAGTACATAATGTATTTCCTTCCGCCTTCTTAGCATGCCTTCGTGGTGTAAGTGTCACCGCACTCGGCGCGTATTCGAGAGGTCCGAGTCTCCCTTTTTTAGAAATAACCTAATGTCTCTACAACCTAATGTCTCTAACCTAATATCTCTAATCCCCAGTTGCCCTTTAAAAGAGGGAGTATATAAGGTATTTCTCCCGTTTTCTTAACATGCCTTCGTGGTGTAATGGTCACCACAGTCTGCGCGTATTCGAGAGGTACGAGGTTCGAGTCCCGGAGGCGTAATGGCAGACCGCACATTCAGTTGAACAATGTTAAGTGAATTACGCGCACTACGCATGCCCAGAAGAGAATTTGGCGCAATTACGAGTTTGGCGTAATTTTAAAAGAAGATAAATATGGTATATGGTTGATGTTCGGTTATCTGGACGTAAACAGTTCGGAGTTTTAAAACTTGTTAGGTTGTACCTTGCTTCATTACTTAGAGTCTAAATACCGATTGTAAACTCCCCAAATTTTCGTTTAAGAAGGATTACAAAACAGGAAACATTACATGATATTGTTTATTGATTGTACTGGAGCTGAATGTTTATTGATTGTACTTCTGAGGAATAAAAGCAATCTGTTATTTACCATGTGTTCCATTCATAAACAACTTAAGGAATATATCTTGTTTAAGTTACTTAATTAAAGCCAAAGAATTTATTACATATAACTGATACTAGATGTAATGTTTACGAACAAAATAAACCAAAATGAAATGAAACAGAAGCAAGTGCAATAAGTACAAAAAAAGTGTCCATAGTAATGCAGTCGTAAAGAGTCGTTAAGGCCTACATGACAAGCAGGCTTGTGTAGGGTTGTTTTCTTTTATTCGACAGTACTTTCTCTTACGCCAACGGTACACTTTTAAGCATGCGCAGTAAGCGAAATTTGTTAACATTAATCAACTCTATGTGCGGTTTGCCGTTACGCGTCCCGGCGAAGGTATACCTCATTCTTCAAGTCTCCTGCTTCGAAATAACCTAATGTCTCTACAGCGGCGCCCAATCCCCAGCCGCCCTTTAAAACGGGGAGTATATGAGGTATATCTCCGTCCTTCTTAGCATGCCTTTTTGGTCAGCACACTTCGAAAGGTCCGAGGTTCGAGTCCCGTCGCGGGCATTTTTCATGTCTCCCGCTTCGAAATAACATAATTTCTTACGGTACATCTGAAACATTAATCATATAACTTAAGATTTAACGAATATAATTGTAGCTGAATCTGAGTTAATGTTACAGCAACATCGAAACTCTTCTCTCGCCTTAAAGAAGACCGAGAAAATAGCCTAGTTGTTAATTACCGTGTTATATATTAGAGTGAGACCGGATGAAAGCAGTTTACAAATGCTTCTCAGAGATCTCATAATATCCAGTTAACTACATATATTATTTGAGACATGTTAATTGTAATTACACTCCTAAGCATAATCTCCTGTTTATTGTATACAATTCTGGTTCTTAACTATATTCATAATTTTTACTAAAACCTCGGGCTGGGTCAAATTGCCCCAATGAATAGAAACCCGTGTTGTTATGTTAAAAGTACGCTGCAGTTATTTGGCAATAGCATTTATTCATTTTTAACATTAAATTGTTATAATAAGTTATAAAAAATAATAAGATATTACAGTATGGAATATTGTATACAGTCAGTAAAATATACAGACAACTTTTATAGAAATATTTAGTTTCTTACCAGTCAAGATTTCCCACACAGTTCATGCATATTTTGGGCAACTTCTTTTTATATATTTTGTACACTTTCCACGTATCGGTATTTTACAGTCAGAACAAGTGTCTAAAGTTTTGTTTCTACACTTGAAAGCTTGACAATGAACCCTTTTTCGCATCTGTGCAGTTTCTTCAGAAGTAATCGAATTTTGTCTGTGTATCTGGCGTGTATATTCTTTTGTGAATATACGCACTACGCAACTCTTTAACGAGTTGTTGAAGATATTCTCTCCTCGTAAGTTTTTTTTCTAGTAACTTCTTTATATAAAATCCATGAATTAATCCCTGCAAGATCAAGAATATTGTAGAACACGTGAGCTGGTCCCCTCCTTGATCCTGCCTTCACAGAATATTTCCGAGCCATTTGAACACCAAATTTTCTTGAGTTATAAAATGATATTGTTTTTGGAATCTTTCTTGGGTGATTATTGTAGATATCAACTGTGGAATGAAGGGAGCTCAACAATAAGACATGTTTGCTGTTTTTTCCCTGATAAACTGACAAAGTTATATTATTATGCTCCAGTAACAATCTATCGTATTACGGCATCTTTACTTTTTTCAGAAATTCAGGTACTTCTTTCCGATTTTGTTTCATCAGTCCAGTTAAACTAGTGTTCTTCGTTTTTAACATTTGGGACAGATTTAGTGTAGTGAAAAATTTATCTTTAGTGATATTTCTTCCTTTATTTTCGAAAGGTTCTATCAAACGAAAAACGACGTATTCATAACATATTATTGGCATTCCCTATTCCGCGAACTTAATCGCACTACAGGTCCTTCCCCACCAGAGAACCGGGGCCGGGATTCAGCCCCTTTCCCGGAGCCTTAGAGAGGTCGGCGCAACGCACTCAATTTGGGGCGTCACTGATCGTTATTTGCTACCTACCAGTCGCACGGGCCAGCCCGTTGCAGAGGGCCATTACCCAGCATACACAGAGAGTTACCCCTGTGCTACTAGAACCTCCCTGCTTTAAGACATGCCGGACCCAGGGCCGGCCAATAAGTGACCTTTCCGGGGCCCCCAGAACCACAAGGCTCGTAATTTGTATAATCCCGTGGCCGAGACTAGGTACAGATCCTAGCCAGTAACTTCGCAGAGTTCTCTACGTCGCCCCCCGGGGGAGAAGCGACATATTCGGAGAGAGCTAGGTTTTCAGAACGTTCCTCATCTTTACCCAAATATGGAAAACTATTGAGCACGTATTTACTATCAACATCAGCGGCGAGCCAGAACTTGATACCAAATTTATCTAGTTTACTTGGCACATATTGTGTGAAACGACATATGGCTTTAGACGGAAACAACTGTTCATCAATAGTTATTTATGGTCCTGGTCTATAGCAAGTTATAGAATTTTCGGCAAATCTCTTCCAAACTTTAGAAATGAAACAGAATTCATCTGTTTGAAGGCGTTCAGGTAGTGTAGTTTTTTATCGAATAGCAGAAATTTCATAAATTCTCTGAATCTATTTCTCGCCATAGTATCGCGGAGAAAAGGTGGATCCCAAATAACAGACCACAGACTATTAAGCTCTATATTTTTTGCCCCCTATTTACCTCGAGCATGCAAAATAGATATAAAAATTCGTCTAAAGTTGTTGACCATTAATTTTTTTCCAGTTGCCGGTCAGCTTCTTCCTCTGTACAATTACTGATGTGACGAAGCATGAGTTCATCTATAAGTAGCCTTCATGAACTAATTGTATAGCCATTTTCAATATTTTGCTTTGGATAACTAGTTGGGCCACTCTTTTCATTGAAAACATTGTGTTCAGCAATTCTTCCACGCTTACAACTTCCAGAGGTGATGCTTTTCCAACACGTTCCATCATTTGTAACAAAAGTTCCAGAGTTCATTTCATCTGGATTTGAATCTGATAACGTTTTGCGTTTATTTACACATTGTTCTCTCTTCACAGAAGTGGTTTTCTGCTAGTACATTGTACAGGAAAATTAGGTACGGGATCTTCATCCGAGGAAATATTTTCTTCATCTGGAGGCACATATTCATCATCGCTGAAAACAATTTCTTCATCATTATCGTTTTCGGATCCATTTTCAGATAATTGTCTCATATATTCGAGAGCCTCATTAACTGTTAATTTACCCATATTTTTTCCAACCATTTTCACCTAAGATCAATTTTATCTCCGCGTGTAAACAAGTGGCAAAAATCGAACAGTCTGGTACACTCAAACTATTTTCAAGGCAATGCGAACAACCAGTTGTGCAATCATAAAGAACCAAATCTGCTCCCGTTAGACTACTGCATTGACTATGGTAGTATTGCACCAGATTGCAGTCAATAGGCCAAAACAAAAAACATTGGACAGAAGACATTCCTTTAATACGCTAACAAGAGGCATTTTTTCCGTACGGAATGATAACAGGAGACGAGGGGAGTCTGCAACACTGGCTACTACTTCTACAACAAAATTCTCATCTGCTCTTCTGTTATCAGTAACAATCTACTGACTTTGAAGCAATTTTCTGCTTACATCTGGGAAATGCAAAGAGGATTGAAAAAGCTTCTCCCATTTCAGAAAACGTTGAATTGCAAATTTAGTACTTGTGATTATATTGGGGTCAAAATGACCCATTCCGCGTTTTTATGTATAAGTATTAAAAAATTATAAGTATTTAACGTATCATATTATCACAGATTATTATTGGTATAAAAACAGGAAAAATCAAGAATTTTTTTTTCAATTCCGTTAGTAACGTTTTGAGAAAATCAGAAACAAATTTGCTTTTTGGGTCAAAATGACGCCATCCGCAGTTCTAGTGTTAATTTTATGTGTTTATTATTTCATAATTGTAATAATTAAGTAAGGGCTGTATCAGACATATGTTTGCAAGGTATGGCCTGCTGTTGACAGTAAGAATGTAAGGCTAAATTTGAGAAAATATGACATTTTATTAGACCACAGTTCACAATATTCACAAACTACTAAGATTGGTAATTGAAATAAATGCTAGTTACTCAAATTTATAGGATGGAAGTTCTTTCACCATTACCCAAAGACAATTACATATGTTCGTATAAAGCGATCCTTAACTAAAGACAGTTACATATGTTCGTCTAAGGCGATATTAAAAGTATTCGTATAATGATATCTTTAAAAAAATCAACTTTCTTGAACCAGAAAGCTATTTGCGCTATAAATGCAATTTAATTTCCTGCAGATATATTTATTTTCATATTTCTCTAAACAAACTGGATTCACTTATTTCAAGTTTCACATATCGTTGCCTCTACCTTAATGCAAAACCTTTTGTTTGCTGCTAATTCGCAACATATATGTAGTCAGCGACTTCCCATTCTTTCATTAATGATATTAAATCTTCAGCCTTCGCCACTTTCTAAAACTAATTTGCATTCAAATGCAGCCGCAACAGATTTTTAACGGCCAACATTTTCTTCGCAAGTGAAAATGACATTAGTGAAACATTTCTTTTTTTTTCTTCTTCTTTCAAAATCACAGGTTAGTAAGTTCTTAGAAAAGAAGAAATTGAATGCAGAATTCAAATTAGACCTTCATCTTGGGGAAACGGTTTTTTAATAGTCTACGAAAAACATCTCTGTCAACTTATTTAATAAATGATATTCAAAGGAAAACGCGGAATGGATTAAAATAAGTTCTTTTAAACTTTTCCAGTTTCGTTGGAAAATTTTATGCCATTAAATCCTTCGGGATTTAATCACTGATTTTTAAAGAAATCAAACCTCAAAGGAGGAAAAAAGGTATTAATTCATTCTCTGCTTGTGTAATATCATGAAAATAGAGAAAAACCTGCGAAAATTTGGTTGAGATTTTAAGAACATTTCGAAACTGGAAAGAAAAATACTAATTGGCTTAATATATGGATTTGACTGAGACTCCAAAAAAGTTATAAAAATCGTACAGATATAATGGAGTGCGATTTGCTCAAAAATCAACCGAAATTAGGAGAATATGTTAGCAAAAGGGAATATATAAATAGTTATGTTTTACAGCATGCCAAAATTTCTTCCGTTGGCCGAAATCTGTATGGTTTTTAACTCTTTTCTTGCACCCCAGCTTCTGTGTTAGTAAATTGTACATTTTTTGCTTTGAAATGATTGAATTGTAGGGTTTTTATGTTCCGATTAAGGTTTTTATGCCTTTAGTCAATCTGTATGATGCAATAGTTGCACAATTATCAACAAATGAAAACTGGGGGGTTAAGCCTAACAACCGGCATTTGTTTACATTTGAAACTCAGTAGAATAGTGATTTAAGTCAATTTCTGCACTTTCGATGTCTTTTTGCCGAGTGGGACCAAAAGTAATCTTTCGGTTTTGTGCACCGAACTCAAACTATGATTTACTAAAGAGGAAACACGGATATCTGAGTTTTTTTATGGGAAGAAGAAATGTTATTACCTCAAAACGTAAAACCGTGGACTTAAGTAAGTGTTTTATATCTTTTCCCCTCATCTTCCCAGCAAACAAATTAACGAAGATAAGGAATTAATGTTTTATGAGTTACTTTGATTTCGGGATGTTTGATTGGAATATATATTTCGTTTTTTTAAATTCCAATTATTTGAATCAGAACATTAATTTGACATAAAAAATTCAGTAAATAAAATGATGAGAATTTACTTCATAAACAAAAATTCTCATTATTAATAATTAATATTTATTGAACTTTTATTAATCATTAGTAAGTAAGTTTTAAACATTTACAACACAGAAAGTTAAATTTTTGTATAATTTTTATCCATATATCGATGCAGATGTTAAATACAATAAGTTGAAACTTCTTTTAAATATTTCACTAAAAACACCTCATTGATGACAAAAATCAGTGAAGTAAGCATATCAACTAAAAGAGCAAGAATAACGAAATGCTCGGAAATAAGAGTTATAAATTACGACCGATTGCCAAGTGTTTTGACAAAAAATATAAAACACAAAGCATAAAACTTAATATAAAGAAAGCTTTCAGATTTTTAAGTGCTTGTTAAGGTTTTTTATGCTCTCACTGATCTTGCAGTCTCTAAACCTTCCTTTGCACTAACACCTGCTAACCCATTTTTGTCTTTCAATCCTTAAAATTAAGCATCGTTTCCTTCGCACTTACGCCATATACACCTCGGGAGTCAACGCAGAGCCCTCTGTGCACTACTGGCTAGTATCTGTACCTAGGCAGCCTCGGCCACGAGGGTAACTTGGCAGTTCCCGGCGATCCGTGGGGAAGGGACTATCCCGGCATTTCACGGGTCTGGTGGCGTAAGACCCGGTAAATAGTGTGTCAGTAGACGAATAACGCTTAGGCCATTGTTCTGCACTGTCCTCGATATTCTATGTAAAACCTGAAGGAAGGGGCTGGCCGCGTAGCTCTGGCAAGTAGCACTTTTCAACGGCCAGTCAAAGCACCAAGTTTTCATACCCACCCCAGCAAGATCTCTCTTCACTGGCACAGTGGTCTTAGCTGGCCAGTGTAGCTGTATGTCAATCGTGTTTCTGCAATAAGAGCGTTTAAAACTTGTACATAAATTAGTTTATTTTGAAACAAGGAAATCGAAGAAATAAGCAGTGCCCTCGCCAGGACTTGAACCACGAACCTCTCGAACACGCAGCGAGCGTCCTGACCATTACACTATGAAGGCATGCTAAGAAGGTGGGAGAAATACCTTATATACTTCCCCTTTTAAAGAGCGACTGGTGATTAGGGGACCTAATCGCCAAATCCTGGTGGTAGAGAATAGTCATCCACGACCGCTTTTAGTTATGACGCCACTGTAGAGATATTAGGATATTTTTGAAGCAGGAATCGTGAGAAAGGAGCAATGCCCTCGCCGAGACTCGAACCACGGACCTCTCAAATACGTGTGGAGCGTGCTGATCACTACATCACAAAGGCATTCTAAAGAGGCGGGATAAATACCTTACAAACTATTAATTGAACTGTCCAAGTTTATACTTCGCTACATTTTCTACGACTATGGTTTAAAACTGCGATATTTCCTCTTTGCTTTCTTTTCTCTCATGACGTTTCGTATAGCGATGTTTTCCCCTTGCCTTGTTCTTTCCGCTACGTTCCGTTGCGATGTTTTCCGCAGACATCTAAAAATGCAAATCAGCCAGAACTACTTTTTCTATCTTTTCGCCATCAACAGAATAGCTGGTACACTGGGTTAGATGTTTATAAGCTCGCTGGACCTCGTTGCTGGTATAAAAATAAATAAAAAAATGAAAATTAGAGCTAAGTGAAATGTCCTCCGGCATTTGATTGTTTAAGATCTAGAATATGGAAAGAAAGACCGGATCAAGAGTGAAAGTACAAGGTGGAGACACTGCTATTGCAGGGTTACATGTAGTATAAGTTGGGCATACAGATGTAATAAAGACATGGTGTAGATAGAAGCAAAATTATGTCGATGAAATCAGTTGAAATAATACGCAAACAACTGTGATCAGGCTTACGTTTGGGCGCATGAATTTAGCTATCAGAGTGGGATGCAATGAAGACAAGCTAAATTCTTGGGTATATCAACTGCTAATCGTAATATTACCTCCACTGACGTAACTAACGTATGGCCAGTGTGCCCACCGCTATAAGCGCCAATTTAAGAGGAACTCCCAAAACGGAAGAAACGTATATGTATCTGAATAATAAAGATAAAAACAAACTTTTTAAAAGGCTGTCTATTTGTATTCATCTTGAACATTCATTTCAATCTTTTCTGTCAAAACTGCATCACCAAAATAAAACGTACCATTAGTGGTAAATGTATCGCAGCATTAAAAATCTCCTTTTAAACATAAAACTATACACGCTTATAAAACTTAACTTTTAGACATGTTTTATATATTTTTCTTAATATTAAGAAAAAAAATATCCATTTGCAGTACTTGAAGATCTTAAAGTAAAGATTTCTTAAATTTACAGTTTTCCCGCTCGAGCTCTAAATTACTGTAAAACCTTCTGTTAAAATTTCAAGAATTTTTACCAATCGGGTAAACCTTATGTGAGTATAAAATAACGAATTATTATGCTTCTCTTCTGAAAATTTTAGAAATTATTCTTAGTTTAAAAATAACTAATTTTTGGTTTTCTACAATGGGGAAAATTTTTTTAGGAATCTATAACTAATTTTTTTTATAAATTGGTCTTTTAAACTATATATTACGTTTTAAATTCACAAAGGAATCATATATATATATTCACTAAAAATTATAAAAAGAAAGCTCTCCATATTACATCTCCAAGCAACGGAAATTCAATTTAAAAACATCAGTGAAAAGGTACTTTTCAGAATTTAAGAAAAAAAATTATAGAAATTTCAGTCCTCCTTGCTTTAAACACAGTTAAGGAAAAACTAAATCGCAAAAATGCCCAAATCAAAAGTAAACTTTATAAGTATTGAAAAACCAGTTACTGTTAATAATAATAGATTAATCGACTTATCAAGGGGATAAACCAATCTACCAACAATAAACAGTAACTAAAATAAGAGAGAGTGTTTCATCTTACTTCCAAGTAAGCATCAAATTATTTGCAAAATTCAAATCATAAATCTAATTGATACTCAATCAAAATAAAGATATTAGTCACTAAACCAAAAGAATCCTGTTAAAAAGCAAATAATCTTTAAAACTAAAATTTTTCACTAAGAACACAATTAATGAGACACAATCCCCTACACTCTCGTTCGATAACGGCATCTCGTTACAACTCTGAACGAGATGCTTACTTTAGAAGACGTATCCCCTACACTCTGTTTTCATTTCAAATACAAAAGTAAAAACAAAAGTAGATTCAAGAACAAATTTAAAAAAATCATAAGAAGATTAAAAGTAATAATCTATAAAATTAAAGATAAACTGTAGTAAAAAATATATTTAAAAAACAAACTAGTAAGCAAAAATTAGCCAACTTGCCTTCGAAATTTTAAAACCAAATGACTGGAATGCAAGTACGTATTAAGGGATGGAAGTAAAAGGGTTGTCGTAATAAGTAGTTTTCTATTGAAGAAAGCCTAAATTGGCGACAAAACTACAAAGTTTCTTGGAGATATAATAGACAGAGAGCAGGCTGTTATTCTGAAAAGTACCCTTTCAATGATGTTTTTAAATTGAATTTCTGTTGCTTGGAGATGTAATATGGAGAGTTTTCGT
This sequence comes from Stegodyphus mimosarum, assembly GCA_000611955.2. NCBI lineage: Eukaryota > Metazoa > Arthropoda > Arachnida > Araneae > Eresidae > Stegodyphus > Stegodyphus mimosarum. Next base: position 247,061 of record KK121357.1, on the reverse strand, counting down.
TTTATAATTTATAGTGAATAATTGCTTCCTTACTTTGCAGTTTTAGCGCAAGTCTTGGGCTTATTAATTTACTTTACTTTTAATTACTTTCATTATGAATGTATATATATATATATATATATCAGATTACTCATACTGCTGCATGTAGTCCATACTCTAATTTTAAAACATGGCGAAGAAATATTTTTATTTAGTATGCTTAAAATATTTGAACATCTTGAATATAATTTAAAAGAGCAAAAACAAAATCAAGGACATCAAGGATAATGAAATAAATGCATAACATGCCATGTTCACAAACCAGTTATCTGTATTTGTTAAGTAATGAACTTTAAAGCATGTTATATCGTTGTAATATTTTGTTTCTTTAAAGGTACTTGACCCCTTAAATGAACAGAAGTTTTTCCTATGTTGTGATATTTTAGGGTTATGTCATAACACTTTTGATGACACTATTTGGCATTCTTTATCGTTTCTTTTATTTATATTTAAATTTTTATATTTCGTTCTTTTTTATTCAGGCATATTTTGATATTAATGCAACTTTTTGCTGCAAAAAAAACAGATGCACAAAACGAAAAAGAGTGTAATGGATTAAGCAAGTTTGAGAGACATAAATTATGGGGAAAATTGGAAATTTACCCAACTCTGGGCTAAAACAACTCTTCAGGGAGTTAGTTCAGAGAACGGGTCATGTTAATAGTTATACTGCCAGTATATTACTGTTGTTGTTGGCCTGACTAATCCCGATTCTGTGATATCAGATCTCTCCTTCAGAATTCTTTGATATCCTTGCCGGCAAGGAGGCAATATTGCTCCTGTCGTTGGCAAGAGAATTGGTCACCTTAGAAGTGATATTACGACTCTGTTATGTTCCACCCCCAATTTTGAAGAATAGATCTCGGGGAGACGGGCTCGTGTATCATCCACCCCTCTTCCCCTACCAGTAACCTCTCGAGAGGGCTTTCGGATCTCCGCATATTTTCAATGCAATCATGCCGCAGAGACACTGCACTTTTACAATCACCCATGAATTTTCCGAGATTCGAACCTGGATCCTTCGGCATGGCAGTAAGAGTCTATCGAGCAAATCGTCACATGATCCTTAGGACCTGTAACGAAAACTGAAATTTGCAAATTTCTGAAGTTTTCATAGTTTCATATAATGGTGCTATGCTGTCTAAGCGGATGTTTGTTCACGAAATCAGTCTGCGTGATTTTCTCAATCTCGGTAACATTTTGCCACTTAGAGGAAAACTTTGATGAAAGATGTATTTCTAATCAGCGTGGTAGCAATAAAAATTATTTTAACATTTTTTTTTCTCTTTGAAGAGAAAATCAATTATTTCTACCAGCTCATGAATTAAAATATAAGTAAAATTTATTGAACTATTTTAAGGTAGCTAATTTTCTTAACTTCAGCGCTTAATTGAAAATTCTATACAATTATAGACTACTTACTCAAAAGCGCCTTATATATCTCATTGTTTAAATAAACATAGCTTTTCATCAAGAATAACGTCAAGTTATTTACCTTGTGTGGCTTTCCATATTATTGTGTAGTTTAAAATAAGGACATTTCATCTAGCAGCATATGAAAATTGTTGTCTAACGAAAACAACATTTCTTTTTAATATTGGCTTTGATTTTGCAGCAACCAAGCAGTGGCGCTAAGAACATATCATAATTTTATGGAAACATGGCAGCTTTGCTAGAAAATCAGGTTTCTCAGCATATTGTGTTCAAATAATTCCGTCATGTTCCGAAATACCTTTGGTATATATGTTAAAATGCAGAGGTCCCAGCAATTAAGTCTGATCATTGTTCACTTTTAATATCCGAACTTTCAAATGTATATTAAAATTCCATTTTTTCAGTGTGATATTCATAATTTATTCTCAAAAGTGTTTGTACATATAATACGTATTTCCAGAAAGCAAAACCACTAAAAAAATGTCAATGGCTGCAAATGCAATTTTTCAAAATTTCTTTCAAAGTCTTTAAAATTATTATGTTCTAGCTGCATATAATCTCATCTCTTTTAGAGACGTTTTATAAAACATGTAGTTAAAAGTGCTAGAGAGCAATTAAAGAAGCAGATGTACATAAAATTCAATTTAATATGTAACATATCCTTGCTTTTTTACCGGAAATCAATTTAGGCCAAAAATAGCATAATCATCGATTATCTGAGAGGCAAAACACACAGCGTTATATTTACAAATTCAGGACATCACGCTGTAGACTGGAAATAAACTTAGTTATCATTTCATCTGCGCTTTAGAAGTGAAGCCGTGACCAGAGTAGGTTTAGTGTATGAGGTGTTTTCTAAATAGTATTTGTGACATGTTTACTCCTTTATCCCAAATCCTGGTCACGCAATATCAGTATATCGCTTGTTTGTTTGAGTCCTCTTGCTTCTTTTTTCTCCATTGCATGCGTAGGAAATTGATCATCTTCTTGCATGCTGGTCAGCACCCTCACGGAACTGATCCGTATAGTACCAAAAGGAAGACGATCGGTCCATTAGTTTTGATACTGCTGTCGATAGTATTGGCGTTAAAGAGGCCCGAACAAGAAAACTCCAGGTGCACTCTCTGAGAAATCTTCCACATAGTATTCAATAGACGTATGGAATTGGGAACAAACTTTTGTCTAGAAATGTAACTCTGATCTTCAATCATACGATTTTTAGCGATTAATGTCATAGTTAATGTCATACTGACGTAAATAATAAAAGCAACATGATAATAAAGACAAAATTCGATGAAAAATGAAATTTGACATTCATTGAAACCACATAGCTGGAAGTTTAGTTTTAAATATGCTTGCGACGTGCAAAATGCTATTATAGAGGAAAACTTATATTCATATTAATGACATATTATATTGATTATATGGTTTATTTTATAAATATCCCTCTACAATTCCGTACCTGTTTCGTACTGGCATTCTCTCACTCGGAAAATCATCAAGATCATTCCCTGTTTATTTCTGACATTTGAGGCACAAAAAAACCATATTTAAGTAGTTTACGCATCGAAGTACTGCATCAAAACCCTTCAGTTATTGTTCTTGTAGAAAGAATTCAATATAATAGGTTTACTCATTTGTGGCTGTCTTATCACAAGCCAAACAGTCTCTAAAATGCGTTAAATATTGTGTGTATATGTGAGCTCATCTTATGCTGATGTCTGCTGTTACGGTATATTGATTATTCACAAAGTTTCGTAAGTACACTGCGCCAAAAAATGGGACAGTTCTGTATCTTCCGTTCTACTATATCCAATATAATATCATGAAGCTTGTGCGAGTGTCAATAAGAAAAAAGGAAGCCAAGTTATACAAAATGAGATTAATGCTTTAAATGCGAATGACAAATGGGTTTGGTCAAGTATTCCTGTGAGGGAAACCATTATAGGCTTCAAATGTGTAGCACAAGGCCAAAACGAGAGCTAACGAAAAATTTCCGTCTCCCATAGCTAAGCCACGCACTTTCAGAATGTTTCTCACCATAACAGGGGACAAAATATGCTAGAGCGACATTATGACATTTAGTCATCATCTTATTTATATCATGAGATTTATCCCAGGACATATAAATGAAGAAACCTGATTTGAGAAGATGATAAATTTTAATAAGCTTGCAAAACTTTTACATGGACTCAAGCAAGAGGCAAAACAAAACTTAATTATTTCTTTTAAGGCGAATGATTTCAATGAAGTTAAATAAATTTATATACATAATAAGGAATGTTTTATACGCTATTGTACATGTGGGTGGTATGGTCATTGCAGCAAGCCCCGAAGATTTACTTGAAAAATTTCCAAATGGAATTCTTAAACATTTCACAATGAGAAATTTGGGAAATCTGCATCACTGTTTACGCATTCAACGTGATAGTGAGGGAATCTTCTACATAAACTATGCAAACTACATTTTGACAAAGTTGGAACAGAATCGCATGAATGATTGCAAAGCATTTACATTTGCTATTGATTCAGGATATTACATATAAAATACAAATTCAAGTGCTTAAAGAATATAAAAGTGCAATAGGATACTTAAACGGGTCACAGACGGAATGGTGGTTAATGGGTTAGTAACTCTAGCTACTGTACTGAAAGTTCCGGTTTCGAATCCCGGAGAAGGCATGGATGTTTGTAAATGTACAGGCCTTTGGGGCGTAGGAGTATTCTATAAATGCCAAGCCGAACGTCCTCTCTTGCGGTTTGGTGGCAGGAGAAGAAAGTTGAGAACCTTGGACTCACTCTCCGAGGTGATGTGCCTCTACGCTTGGGTGCAACTGGGGAAACTCGTACTGTCACTCATTGGTGCCCCAAAACAGGCGTAATTTTGTACTCCTTGCCACGATGAATTTCTTGGGCTTGTTCTGATAAAGTCATAAAAGTGAGTGAGTGAGTGACGGAGGACGTGGGCACTATCACTCTACCGAATTGGTTAATTGATATAACTTCAAGTTCACCCTTATCTAACGCAAACTTGGATGCTAATGAAGGGGGACCGCACAGGCATCTCGCACTCAAAGCCTGGTGCGGAACCCTACCAGCCCACCGCCCCAAGCAGCCACTAGAAGTTTATATAAACATACATAAGTAGGATACATAGCCATACAGGGGCCTCAGTAGTACATACGTGAGGTTACATTAATTACTTGAGGTTGTTACAAAGAGAAATCAAGACTAGTCAATATAATGACAACAGAATCTCTACTGTATAAGGTATTTTCCCCATCTTCTTGGTGTAATGGTCAGCACACTCGGCGCTTATTCGAGAGGTCCGTGGTTTGAGTCCCGGTGAAAGCAATGCAGATTTCTTCTATTTCCTATTTTCAAAAAATACCTAATTTCTCTATAGTGACGCCCGAACTACAAAGGTGGTGGATGATGATTCTCCACCACCAGGATTTTGCAACTGGGTCCCCCAATCCCCAGTCACCCTTTAAAAGGGGGGAGTATATAAGTTATTTTTTCTTCCTTCTTGGCATGCCTTCGTGGTGTAGTGGTCAGCACGCTCGGCGCGTATTTAAGAGGTCCGTGGTTCATGTCCCGGCGAAAACAATTCCCTGTTATACTTTGTGGATGCAGATTAGGGAAACAACTTTACCTATCGGAAATCTAAGTTCGGATTTTTCTTCACGTGTCAAAGCAGTCTTTTTACTTGGAATTGCATAGAAGAACTACTCATGTCTTTGTTATCGACTAAAGATTTATAGCT